>ML787615.1:249980-265645 GCA_009831015.1 Picea engelmannii
TTGGCCTATAATCAATTAAAACTAACTCCTAGAACATTGTAATTAAAATCCATTTTAGTAACTAGGGACAACCCCCCTTGGCTTCCCTAGGAGTAAGCCTAGACGGAAGAAGTACCTGCCAAGGTGACAGTGTGGGCAGGGACTTAGACATTGTGTCTCCGAGGGCACACTAAGTGAGCCGGACTTAGCTCACGTTTGCAAGTGTGCATTAGGGCGACAACAGGGCGTAAAACCTATTGGGAGTTGGTTGTTGGGCCTAGTTCGCCTTTCCAGCCCATTTTGGAGGAGGTTTCCTAGACATATCTTTTATTGTGAGTTTGGAACGAGTTCTACAGGAGGAGGGTGCACTGCAGAAAGTAGATCTACTCATTTGGTGTAGCTAAACACCTCTATTCAACAAGAAACTCAGCCAAGAGGTTTCTCCTCCCCCGATCAACTATCCTTGGGAGTTTGGAGTGATTTGGAGCCTTACAGAAGGAGTTCTGAAATCTTGGGAAGCTACAACCAACACAAAAGTGCACAACTCAGCCAGGAAGAGGAGTTCCAACTTTAGAAGGGAAATAAATTGATCTTGTCCCTATCTTCTTGTGTTTGTGATGCCTTTGGAGGTTATTGTCTTCTGTATTTGAGCTTATTGGAGCAATATTCATTCTAGCTTTGATATTCTATCTTTATCTATCCAAATCTGCAGATCTATTGTATCAAGATCTTCTTACTATCTAAATAAAGGTCAGATCTAAAGTTGTTGGCTCTTCTTTGGTGTCCATTACTTGTATCTTGACATTTTCTTGCACTATATTCTATGTTCCTTGTCTCTATGCTATAATTGTCATTAAAAACACCTTCATGCGCAACCTTGATGAAGTAAACATGCATAACACACTGAAACACTAAAACAAACAGTCAAAACAACCCTTGGTTCTGGGTTGAATCAGCTTGGGAACATTACTGAGAGCCATGAAACTCCTCCCTATAAAATTAAAGGATGTTTAAAATAAAACAAATAAAAAATGTCTCGCTTGAAGGGGAATGCATTGCAATGTCCTTTACTTTCCATTGTAAATGGCACTCGGTGTTTTCTGATTTCAAGTGGCATTGCAATACTCTTTTTCTTTCCATTGGACATAGTACACAATGTTTGGACCATTAAAAAAAAGAGCAAGGCAAATAAAGGGCTTGGAAAAATGTTGCATTGCAAACGAAGGGATGCAATGCACCCTCCACAAAAGAACCCATGAATGAGACAATATGAGTCCTTGATATGTAAAGAACCCCATGCCCAAGAGTCTTTACCCAATTCACCTCATACTCATTACATGATCTAGAGAGGGTCTTCTTGGGAAACATTCCTTGACTTGGGGATTGGCGTACCCAATAGGGCACCATGACACCCCTCCCATACCTAAATTTGGCAACTTTTAGAAGGTCTTGAGCATTTGTTTAATTTGAAAAGGGGGGACTTAATGCACTTGTTTGGGTGGTTCTTGTATTAAATGTGGCTTACTTGGCATGATTCATATGACTTGTGAACCCTTGGAGGGAATATTTGCTTGTCTTTGCAGGACGTTGCTCGGTGAAAGCCATTCATGGAGGGAGTAGACCACTTGGACCTTCATAGGGGCATGAAAGCGCATTGATGGATGTTGTTCCCCATTCATTGGAGGCTTTGGATGATGAACGTTGTGTTGACCGCCTATTCAACTAGGGGGTCAACTCCATGTGCCATGAAGTAACGCATCATCAGATGCTAGTATGTCGAAGACAGTTTGGTTCTACTAGGCAATTTTTGCCTCCAACACAAATTTTGTAAGCAGGATTACCGCACCCCTGCGTGGGTTAATATTGTAATAAGTCTACATGGATCATGTTAGGTTAGTTGCCTTAGGGTTTCTTCATTAGGGGAGTTTCTTTTGCTGAGTGTTTTTTATCCTTAGGAGGCTAATGTGGCCTAACCAGCCGGGTTAATCTCCCTTGAGTTTTTCACTCCCACCCAATAAATCCTCCAAAGTGGCAAAAGGCGGTCTAATGAAGTTATTCCTAGGTAGCTAGTGTTTAGGAATGTTGTAAATGACCATGTAAGACAACACGCGAAATTTTACGGAATTTCGTCAAGTATAGCTAGGTTTTTTTTAAGGTTCCGAATTAATGAATTGATTAATTAATTAATTAATTTTGGGTAATTAATGTAAAACTTAGGTCCCGGGATTTGCGATAGGGGTATTTGTACTCAAAAGAAAGCTAATGAGACTCCCTGCACCCATAGACCAAGTTTCAACTCAGTCGGACAAGTTTTGCTAGGTTTTTTGTCCGCTTAAGAGTTTTTCGGGAAAATGGCGGTATTAATTGCCAAACCCAAAACATGGGAAAATGTAATTTGTGTAATAATGGACCAAATCAAGTGAAGTAAAAGGCAATAATGATGAAGAGAGGAGCCCACGTAACTATTTCGACCCCTTTTCCTACCCTTTTAACCCCCTTTTAATTAAAATTAAATTTTTAATTTATTACCCACCTTTTAATTTAATTCCCACTTGAGGGATACGTACCACTCCCGCATGATAATTAAAAGCTCACCTTCTAATTAAAATGTGGGCTCCTCCTCGTTTCACTCATACGCCCTTCATCCTTCCCTCCACATCACACATTAGAGTGTGGACTCCACACTCCAACCCCACACTCCCTCCATCCTCACGTCCCTCTCCACGTAATATTGGATTCTATCCTAAATAAATACGTGGGCCTCCCCTCTCCCATCTATACGGCCACTCCTCTTCCACTCACGTCCTATTTGGGAGTGTGTCCCACACATTCCCACTCTCCACGCCTACACTCATGCTTCACGTGGACTCCACGTCCCCCATGCCCCACGCACCACACTCCTTCCTCTCTTAATCCACGCTCTCTCCCACGTTTTTTTAGAAATTTCTTTCTTTGATTGAGGCGTGGGGCCTCTCCTTCCCATACCTCACGGCCTTCCCTCACGTTTTTCCCTTGCTTTATTCTTGTTTTTTCTGTTTTGGGGATGTAGAGATGGAAACATCTCCTTTCATAACATCAAACTTCTCCTCCTTCAACCCATGCGTGGGTCTCCTTGCCTTTTTTTTTGTCTAACCTTCTTTGCTTTATCCTCATCCACTCTCTCTTTTTCCATTTCCTTCACCCTAAAAGCTTCTTCTCTCATTGGCTGCTTTCCCAATTGAGTTGTTCCTTCCCTTGGATGTTTGACACATGTTGAAGATCCAAGAGGAGTCTCCTTAGCCTCTCATGCTATTTAAGAGACCTCTCACTCACTCTTTACTTACCTTTCATTTTTGCACTGTTATGCTACTAGTTTTTCACCATCCCATTCTCTCTATCTCTCTCATTATTGCCGTACTTCTTCACTAGTTTTGTTCTTGAAGGGCTTGTGGCAATTAGTTGTCACAACCTCTTCCCATTGGATAATAAAAAGAAATGCTTTGGAGGATTTTGGAAAGATCTACAAGTATTTGTGTTCTTACAAACATATGAGGTATAATCGTTTTGATTTCATATAATGGTTGCATGAATGGATCTTAGGTAAAGTATTTTATTTAAGTAGATCTTGCAAAGATTAGTCTTGTGAATCTRTATATGTGGTTGGCTARATAGGGTGCAAGTATTTCACTTTATTAGATTAACCCTCCATATTATCCATTGTATGCATGCTATTGTGTGAGTTTTTGCAGGTTGGACTTCAAGGGTTTCATTAGGGTGCCTCTTGGAAGAGTCTCCCTTTGAGATTTTCATACACTCCAAGTTATTTCTGTATTGTTCACCTTTTTTCATTCTCATTTCGGTAGCTAACATGCTAAGATAGGTCACCTAAAGTCTTTAAATTTTCTGGTTCTTGTATGCATGAAATCTTTGCCTAAAAACAAAGATTTCATAACATTTTCTGAGTGTGTTGCGGCTCAAATCAGCAAGCAATAGCTTGCTGATTTTTGCAGATTCTCGTCAGGACAAGGGGGCACTCTGCCCAATTTCATGCACAACAGACCCTCAAGCAACTCCTCTCATTGGGTAAACACCTATCTTTTCCTTCTATATTCTAAATCACTGTAAAGCAAGCCCAAAGGAGTTGTATCCAAGTGGCTTGCATTCTTTCCCTTTCTGTCTTATTTTCGCAAGCTTTAGATTAGATATCTTTCGTTTATTTTTCATGCTTAGTTTAGCTAGATTAGTTGTGGTTTCTACATGCATGCTTACGTAAAATAATCTAGAGTAGATCTCATAACATATGCTAGCTTAGAGCCCGTGGAGGCATCGTGGACATTTTGCTTTATCTTACCTTGCATGCAATCTTTAATTTCGTAAACCTATCACACATACATGCGCTAATCGATTAATTAACTTTTTGGTTCTATCTTTTACTTTACATGCAAACAACTGTTTCTTAAGTTTATCTTACGTGCATGCATGCAAATATCAATGTCTTGAGGACTTAATCAACCTTTTACAATTCCGCAAGTTACTTTCAGTTCTCATACTTCACATTTGCAGTATAACATTTAAGAACCCGTTTGACAACTTCATTGTTAAAGGGCTTCAGCCTTCACGTATTTCAGTTTTTAATACTTTGGCAATTTTGTTGAGCAAGCTACAAGCACTCAATCACACTTCACAACATTTAGCTCATAGATCTAAAATTCATTAATTAGACTTAATAGGACACCTTAACTCACCATCTTCGCCACTAGGGTTTTGAGGAAAGCAACGGAATTTTTTCGGAGTACTCGACCCTAGGGTTGACCTGTGAAGCTAGGGTAGGCCTCGTTGCCTCACTTCTTGAGCATCCAACAACCATTGGGTAATAGGGGGAGGAGAGTTTTGGGTTGACATCTAGATAGGGCTAAAATAAATCTCACACTTAATCACTTAATTCAATTTTCAGTCTACAACACCAAGCAATACAGTTACATACTTGCAAGTTCATTGATCTCTATCTTTCATTTTACATTCATACGCAAGTTAAATTATGTGTTGTGGAATTATTGCTTAAGTGGTTATATCTCTTCATCAAGAGCACTTTTACTTTCAAAGCTTTCATCTATTTTGTTCATCTATCTCGTGGTGTGATCCTTCAAGAAGTGCGCATCCACCTGGAGGCATTCTCTTGATTGGGTCTTGAGTGCTTTGAGTCTTTTGGCCATTGAAAATCAGTCCAACGAAATTCTATCTGTTGTGAGCATGCTTGGCTTCATGTGTTGATTTTTGTATCTTGTGTACCTTTTAATTCCTGCACATGTGAGCAAACTTGTGAGTAAAGTGTATATCTTGTATCTAATCTTAAATCTATATATCTGATTTATTCTTTTGTATCTAATTGTATCTGCCTTATTGTAATACTTTGTAACTTATCTTGTAACGAACATTCCCCCTAACTTAGTTGATCCCATTGCCCAATCTTAGGCACTAGTCTTAGTTGCCCTAGGAAAATGTCTGACTCTCATACTTAGATAGTTGCATCTTGCATTTGCTGATTGACATCTTAGGCTAGATCCCCCCTGACCTTTTAACCAATTAAAACCAACTCCTAGAACATTAAATATTAATCTCATCTAGTAACTAGGGTCTACCCCCCTTGGCTTCCCTAGGAGTTAGCCTAGACGGAAGAGGTTCAAGTCAAAGTGACAGCGTGGACATTGAACCTAGGCATTGTGCCTCCGAGGACACACTAAGTGAGCAGGACTTAGCTCACATTTGCAAGTGTGTATAAGGATGGCAACATGTTGCACCTTGGGAGACGTCTCTAGCACATGAAGGAGGCTCGAAAACATGAAGAGAAGAGGATGCCACCCCTCCTATGCCCCAACGATCCTCTTCAAAAGCATGACATCACACTTTTGAGGGGACATTTGGTACACTTGGTGTTGTTGTAGGCTTGAGACCCCACACTATTGCTTGATTTGGGGATAATGGGGCACCTTTCTAGCTTGACGTCCTATCCTTTGGAGGCTCACTTTCACACGCGCCACCTTGGAGAGGAGCTTAATGGGCTTACATGCTATTATTTTGTCATTTTATTCAACTGTAGCTTATGTGGGCAAAAAAAGAAAATCGATTTGCTAATTAGACGTTGTAACTTTTGGTTATGACCTAAAATTAGGGTTTTAATGTAAAAGAGTTCTTTATGCCTTATGGAGATGAAGCAAATAAATAATATTGTGTACTTGCCCAAAACAAGATAACAAGGCAAAAAGGGGCACTTTCCAAGTACCAAAATGATGTTAGTGCTTCATAAGACAATGAACCTTCAAAAAAGTAAGCTAGCTGATATGAATTTGCAGCAATGCAACAGTTTATAACAACAATTAATATTTTATAATAGCCACAGGAGTTATGCCTTGATAGTGCTTGAAAATAACAAGAAGAAATAACATTAACCTAGCTGAAAGATAAAAGCTTGTCACAAGCAAGTTTGGCAATGTCCAACTAGCAAAATAAGTCACTTTTGCAGAGAATTTGTTGCAGTTAGATGGCTGTAGCAATCTTTTGCAACAACAACAAATTCTAGTGGACAAAAGTGCAAGAAAACACCATGCAACTTAACACTTATCTAGTATATTGACTGGCAATTGTCACAAGTGATTTCCTGATGATGTAAGTGTGAGTTCTGTAGGTGAATGCGGGAATTTGGCTTGAATCAGTATGGTTGTAGCAATGTTTTGCAACATCAACAAGTTAGCTAAGGAGTTAGTCTAGTTTAGGGTTAGCAAATGTTAGTAAAAGCTTCAAGGATAAAGGTTTAAGTGTTTGTTTGATCAATCAACACTTGTAAATGGTAGACTAGTGCCTTTCTAGGGTAATGGAGTCAATAATGGCAGAAACAACTCTTAGAGGAAAAATATCAATGATAATGTTATGTCAAAGGGATGGAGAGGATGAGAAAGGTGTTGGTATCCCAAGGCCTCAAAAATCCAACTCCTAGAGATAATTGCTAGAAAGTAACAAAGGTTAGGCCCTAGCGATTTCTCTTTTCCTTGAACAAATTGTAATAAAATATGCAATGGGCAAGGAAGTAGGGTTACTAGAGTGCTACAATGGTAGGGCTCTAGTATCTACTTCAAGATAGGTGCCTTTCAATAAATTTTAGCAAGTGGAAGACTATAGAGAAAAAGATATTAACATATGTCTTTTTCCTAGGGTTTCAAGCAAGTAATTTCATAATCTTAGACATGAAACTGTTAATGTTTAATCCATTATTATAGTTCTTTGCATTTCAATAGATAACAATAGCATAATACAAGATCACTGAGAAATACACAATCACAAGAGACACAACATTTATCCTGGGAAACCCTTTAGGGGAAGAAAACCCAACAAAACTTCCTTATTATAGATAGCCAATACAATGCCAAGAGATAACTCAAGCTAATACAAAAGATCCTCTTCCAAAGATGCGCCACTCTCTCTCTCTCTTCTCCAACTGCAATTCCGAAACTTGTCTCTCAATGAGCAAGTGAGGTGTGTCTAAGATAGGCGCTAGCCTCCTTATTTATACTAATCTAGCACGTGTGAAGTGTCTCTTCACTGGCAGGGCTGACTTCTTAATCTGGGTGGTTATAACCACCTTTATTATATTTCGGGGCCTCTTTAATATATTCTGGGGCCAACTTTTCTTTCTACTTATTACAATTACATTATGGCCAATCCGCAAAAGGGGATTTGTTCCTTTTACAATAGCTGACATGATCAATCCACAATGGGGATTGATCCAATGAATAATATATCAAATAATAATAAGAATACACTTTGCAGTTACATTATTTCAACAGAAACAAGTAAATTAACCATAAGCATTCACTCACAATAAATAAATGCATATTTTCCACTTACTTCACAAAAAATAATCAAGCAAAAACCCTAGTTGAAGATCCTCCACCTGAAAATTTGCCAAAATACACCAAGAAATGCCTCCTCCAAGAAGTGCGCACCAATAGATTTCAGCCAATAACCCTCAAAGAGGGTCGAATTTCAGAAAACCACTTGTGTGATGAGTGAATGATGATAAAATGAGAGTTTTATCTCTCTATTTATACAATAATTATGACCTTTAATTAATTTTAGGTCATCAAAAGGCCGACATGGCCAAATTACATGAAAAATCCAGTTTTTACACAAATTAAAATAATTAATCCCTAAAATCATCTTTAGAGGCGACGTCATGCCATTCTAGGGTGATGTTGAGCCTCCTGGGTGAAACGCTGGGCCTCATTTGCAAAACGTTAGGCCTTCCAAGCCGTTAGATGATGCCACATGTGCCAATTAGCACACGACTACCTCCAAAATGCCAATCCTGACGATGGGTGACGTCTAGGGTCACAATGGTGACATCATGGACCTCCCAAGGCCAAAGCCCAGGTGGAAGAGAAAGACCCCCCTGGGTCTAGGTCTACCAAAGTGTCTTCGGTTAAACGTCCTTCCTTTTCCCTGGTGCAAGTCTCTGACATCTCTCTTCCCTTGGCTGGGGTCACAACATCCATATGTGGGCTTTCAGCCCCATGGAGGTTCGAGCTAATCATCTCCCCATATGTACCTGTCAATCGAGGAGTGGTCCTGCAAGAACAACATGTACGCCCTCCATGGGCTCATAAGTCACAAGGATCATAGCAATGTCAATCACATCCAATAATCAAATTACCCAAACATGTGCATCAAACCCCCCTTTACCCAGACAAATGCTCAAAGACATTATGCGGTTTAACAAGTCAGGTTTGGAGAGGGTCTCAGGATGTCCTACTAGGGTAATCCTCCTCAAGTTTGGGGTGTTTCCTAGGTGAAATCCAATCTAGGTCATGTAAGTGTGGGAATTAATTAAAATGTAATTTTAATTAATTGGGGGTTTAAAAGGGGTAGGTAAAGGGTAGGAAAGGTATGGGTATTTTAGGTGGGGTCCTCTCAACATTATTTTCACTTTTACTTCACTTAATTTGGTCCACTATTACAAAATTTACATTTTCCCATGTTCTAGGTTTGGCAATTAAAACCGCCATTTTTCAAAAAACTCCTAAAGTGGACAAACAACCTAGCAAAACTTGTCTGACTGAGTTGAAACTTGGTCCAAGGGTGTAGGGGGTCTCATGAGTTTTCTTTTGAGTACAAATACCCCTATTAAAAATCCCGGGACCTAAGTTTTACATTAATTACCCAGAATTAATTAATTAATTAATTCGGAACCTTAAAACCTAGATATACTTGATGGAATTCCGCGAAATTTCCCGTGCTGTCTTACATGGTCATTTACAACATTCCTAAACACCAGCTACCTAGGAATGACTTCATTAGAACGCCTTTCACCACTTTGGAGGATTTATTGGGTGGGAGTGAAAAACTCAAGGGAGATTAACCCGGCTGGTTAGGCCACATTAACCTCCCGAGGATAAAAAATACTCAGCAAAAGGAACTCTCCTAATGAAGAAACCCTAAGGCAACTGACCTAACATGATTCATGTAGACCTATTACATTATAAACCCACGCAGGGGTGCGGTAATCCCGCTTACAAAACTGTGTGCTGGAGCAAAAAATGCCCTGTAGAACCAATTAGTCTTTGACATGTTTGCATCTGATGATGCATATCTTCATGGTACATGGAGTTGACCCCCTAGTTGAAGAGGCGATCAACATCTGGCTCCACATGGGGACGTGTGTTCGATCTTCTCAATCGGGACAGAGAGCATACGAGAATCCAGCATCTACAAAAAGGTGCTCACCAATATCCAACATAAGCATACATATATATCAAACGAATAAGAAAATGCTATAAACAACATTTACATTATGAAATAACTAAAGTACAACACGTATAACTGATACATAAATAATTCTAAGTACACATCAACATAATGAATAAAATAATACAAAATTGAAATACACGAAGAAGGGTTAGAGATACATTACAGAGGGTGTCCAAATGGACACCAAGTTGCTGCATGAAGAACACTTCAAGGCATGGTCTGCTCGCTAGCATGTCTGACTTTATGTCGTCCCACTCGCTGAGAAGAGTTGCTAGAAGACTGATACACTTTATGTTGGCTGCTTATTCTTTCATGTGAATCCCGACTTCTAACCTTAGGCCATTTGGGGTAGTTCCCCTTAAAAAATTTTCGATGGTTTTCCATAGGTGTCAAGTGCAAAGTCTGTGAACTAAGTTTTTCCTTAAAAGGCTTGGCACACCTTTTATTAGGGATGGTATACTTTACCTTATCAATATTAACCTTATCATCCCTAGTAAACGCCATCAGATTTTCATCATTGAATCTATCTTTAATTTTCCCAATTTCTGCAAAATAAGGAGGGGGTGGCCCAAGAATTCCATCTGACTTGTTCTGACCTCTAACTGATTCCTCTGATGTAGGCTGAGCTGGTGACAAATTTTCAACTGACACATCTAATTCTGACTTCAACTCTAAAGAAGACAAACCATTATCTATCTTATCCAAATCTTCCTCAAAAAAAGGCCCATCAAAAGAATCCATGGGGTCCCAAACATTACAAATGCTTGGGGGCCTATCATTTAATTTCAGCTTTATAGGAGAGGACTCTATCTCATAACACCCCATTTTCACTTCTCGAAAAACAATCTCATTTTCCTTTTTCCTAGGATCTTCCACATGATATTTTCTTTCCAACTCTCTATTCAATCTAAACTCTAAACCATTTGGAGTTGGAATGGTGGTATAAGTTAAGTCCATCTGTAAATTACCACCTAAATCTGTAGCTGTCTTTCTATTTAGCAACATACCCCAAGTGTCCGGTACATCAATTACAACAATGTCCATCTCAATCATGATATCTGGGAATGCAACCAAGTGTACTTGTAATCCCTTAATCAAACTATGAACCGCTATGGTTCTGCTATCCATAGCACAAATGTTATGATAATGCCTAGATATTCTTAAGTTCAATTGTTCCATTACTTTCTTAGTCACAACATTTGAAGTAGCTCCTGAATCTAACATACAATTATGAAGAATAAAATCGTTCACGAGCAATGATAGGTAGAAGGGTCTATTCTTTTCATTCCCCCTATCCATATTTTGTAGAATAACCGGTGCATCTTGATAAGTTTTGGATGGTGGAGGGTCAACACTTTTCTGAGAAGGACAATCTATGGCTCTGAGTAGTTTCTCCCTCTGAGAAGGAATCTTCATTAATTCTGACACCGGTACCAAGATTTTTGCATTACTTAACCATCCTCCTAAGTCAACATTTAAATCTGAGCTTGCATACACATTTGACTTAGGAGGGTTTTGAGCTACCTTGGGAAAGTTTGCTTGGTTGTTACTTAGATTTTTATTTCCATTCCTTTGGTAGGTAATGCCTCTAAACTTAGCCATTTCAGCTACTTGTCGTGGAGTAGGCTTAGGACCAAACATTTCTGTCACCTTATCCACCACAACATCACTCATGCAATTCACATTTCTCGCCCCCTCATTATGTTCATCTGAATCCGTCCAATCATACATGCCATTATTATACTTATGACCAAACATATTAACTTGTTCATTCGAAGATCCATAAGGTCCGGTCTCATCATAAAGGTAAAGGAAGACTTGGCACATTGATTCATCATGGAATTGCTCACAAGGTCTGCAATAATGAATAGCTTGGTGGTTAGCCCAATTAGTGGATTCAAATGGATTTGTTGGTCTTTGATCTTGGGGAGGAGATTTCTTAGGCCATTTGTCATTTGGCCTATGTTGGGACCTATTAGCCTGGCCCCTCTCCATGGCTATCAACCTATTCTGCATGGCATTCATCTGACTAACTTGCTCCTTCAATTGATTAGCATGATTAATTTCCATTTGTCTAATCAATTGAGTGAGTTCCCTAATGCCATCACTGGAGGGTTTCTGAGTTTCAACATTCTTCTTCTTCTCATCAAAAAGTTGGGAAGAAGACCCTCTAGTAAAACTCGGGATGTTAGACTTTCTAGCATCCTGCATATTTTTATCAATTTTGATAGTCATGGCTTGCGTTGTTTTCAAATCCCGAGGGTCCTTATCCCTCAAGGCATACCTCATTTCTCCCTCAAAAGCCTCCATATAATATATCAAGACTGCAACATTTGAGGATTTTATATCATCATGCAAACTCTTAACTAGGCTGTTAAACTTAGCGTTGAATTCCTCCACAGTTTCATTCTCTTTCTTATGGCTAGAAGTGAGGGCTGCTAACTGAAACCTATGTTCCTTCTGATCACCCCATCTTTTTCTAAATTCATCCAAAATCTCTTCAAGGGTGCTAAACTTAGCTGCGTCAAAATCAGTAAACCATTCAGCGACATCCCCCTCAAGTGAATACACAAACAAGGTCATCTTCACATCTCTTCTTCATCGTGACCTTGGAAAAACTTCAAGACACACCTCAGGAAGTTCGAGATGTGAGACTTTGCACTGATTGCATTGTCTCGCTTGTCTATGTCTTTCTCAGGGACTTGGTGTGGGGCACCTTGGATTGCTGCAAAATTCGAAGGCCTCAAGAATATACTCATGGTTGCATTAGTATTATTAGTGGGATTATTAATAGTTTTTTGATTATTGGTTTGGAACAAGAATTGGATATTAGTGAGTGCTTCTTCTCCAAGACTTTCAAGTAGCCTCCTAGGGGCAAGGCAATTTATCATCCTCCTATAAACCTTTTCGGGTTTAGGAAAAGAGTAAATCAAACCTTGTGCAACGCTCCTAGTAATATGCCTGATAGATTTGTTCAATGGAGTCGCCACTTGGAAAAGATTCACACAAAATCAACCAATGCAAGCTCAAAAAATTTTAGGGACTAAAGTATTTTATTGCTTAGTTCTAAAAAATAAGTTAAGTCGTTTTGACCAAGGATAAATGACTTATCCCCGGCAACGACGCCAAAGATCTTGCCATCCTTATACACACTTGCAAACGTGAGCTAAGTCCTCCTCACTTAGTGTGTCCTCGGAGGCACAATGCCTAGGTTCAAAGTCCACGCTGTCACTTTGACTTGAACCTCTTCCCCCTTGGCTTCCCTAGGAGTTAGCCTAGACGGAAGAGGTTCAAGTCAAAGTGACAGCGTGGAATTTGAACCTAGGCATTGTGCCTTCGAGGACACACTAAGTGAGCAGGACTTAGCTCACGTTTGCAGGTGTGTATAAGGACGACAACACAACCAAAGGTTGATCAACAATAAAAAGTGCATCACATACTTCGACATCTTTTATTTGTCCAAGATCAAAGTAAATAGGATCTTCATGCTCCAGAAGGAGCCAACAATAGAAAGTGCATCACATACTTCAACATCTATTAGTTGTCCAAGATCAAAGTAAATAGGATCTTCATGTTCCAGGAGGTCGCTCTCAAGGTTGATCGGAAAATGAAGGTGCAAATTCATATCGACATTCGTCAAGCTCTCACCATCCATGTCATAGATGTGATCTCCACATTCAAACCATCGATCCATATCCCATATCTACATCACCTAATCACAAAAGGAGTGCTCAAATCATCATCCTCTTGGCTTCCATGTTCTTCATCACATGGGCTAGTAGAAGCACCTACAATTTCTTCATCCTCCAAGGGTTTCTCTACAAGATCTTTCCCTTTCTACTCTTCAAAAATTTCATCACGTTCATAAATTTGAAAAGGAGATTCACCAGAACTTATCGAACACTTGTCTCATTGAAGTCCATGATGATGGTTGTTGGAATGTCCTCATGCAATTGTACATCATTATCACAAGATGTTTCTTTCAGAACAAAATGGAATGTATAACCTTCAATGGATACTTCTTCGTCAACATTTTCCGGAAGCGTTGCAATAAGGAGTTCAAGAACTTCATTGCACTTCTTTTCATTTGGATCTGAAATATCATGTACAAATCATTAATGTGATGAAATATAAAGCTAGTTATCTAAGTGATCCTTGTGAAACTCATCTTCAAGACTCTGCTAGTCTGGGTCACCGTATTTTTTCTATTGCTTTATTCAACAAAGGACATTGTTGCCACATATTTTTCATTGATTTAAGTGAAGAGAGCATTTGGGGGGTTACTCACATGCAAGTGTTAGCTAACATATCTCACTTTCTTTATATTGGCATGCATCAACTAGATATTCAAACCGTTCTTCTTCTTGATTTACTACGATCCGAATGCTTCCAAAATTCTTTGATCAAACCTGCAAAATAAGATATTTCCTTTCTTGCAAGATTTTAAAACAATATTTTTGTAGAATCTTCCATGTTAATTGTAAACATTTTCATCAGGGCAACTTCATCGAGAAAATAGACTTTTGTACTAGATTCAATGAAAGATGCAACATTTAGTGGCGTTGAACCAATATGACCATGGAACTTTGCAATGCACTTGTCCCAATCTAGATCACAAAAGTCATTTGGATATCTCGGGATACCCAAGAAATCTAAAAGATGAAATCCTTTGGCATGCAAATATTCTATATGAATGATGCCATATTTCTTACTTCATTCTTCAATATGACAAGCTAATATGAAATTTGAAAAACATATTTAACCATCCTACCTGATTTCCATATCATTGGAGTTGCCAAGTATGTCCCCATATCTACAAACAACAAGTCACTTCAAAATCTTTTGGAACTTGGCTTCATTCCTTCATGGGGTTGCTATATGAGAAAAGATCTTCAAATAAGTGCTCTTATCACATCACTATAGCCAAGACATTGAATCTCAGGAATTAGACTTTGTCCTTGACAATGGTTCCAGTTTGTTAGCTCCCAAACCTGCACCCAAAGATATTCAAGTCTCTGAATGACATGCAACCCAAGCGACACTTAGTAAGGTTGCCAACTGCTACCTCAAAAATCTCCCCTCAATTTAGGCATGCTATCCTCTATCACAGTGGGGAAACCCTAGAAAAGATGTTTATGATATTCTTTAAAATTTAAGGGATGGTGGATTCACAAGACTAGTGCCTATACAATTTGGGAAATGGAGTCGGGATCAACAATCATGAAGGCTCGAATAGTATGGTAGGAGGCATAGTTAGGACATTATAAATATGCTCTAACTAACTACATAGACCACTTTAATATATATAAAATTAAGGGAAGGGCTTTACATGCTCCTCACAACATGCACAAAATTAGCCAAGTAAGTAGTTACCATGAATAATTAAAGTGCAACGACATATGAAACCATAAATGAGGAAGACAAGTCTAGTAAGCCTTCTTTATATAGAACGAATAATGAACAATACATCATTTCTCAAGTGTGATTTCATCTAGAGGTCAAGAGCACCTAAATGTGCGACACTTAACCTTCAACCTTATCTAGGGCAACCTTCAAAATAGAGTGAGAAGCCCTAATCTAGACATTATAGGAGCAAATATTCTTTAATAAGCACAATGATTACAACAAGATGAAGGGAGGGATTCACTTCAACCTTATTGTCCTCTTATTGGAGAAAAGCTACCCTTCTACAAAAGATTTTTAGTGAATTTGTACTGGTAATTTCCAGCCATCAAATCAATCGAAGTAAAGCAAAAGAAAGATGGAAAACCCCACATTGAATGATCCTTAACTTATTCCTCCTAAAATATCTTCAACTAAGCTTGGAGGGGACCTCCAACCTAGGCTGCGGGGGAGCGCCCCCCCCCCCCCCCCCCCCCCCCCCCCCCCCCCCCCCCCCCCCCCCCCCC
>ML787616.1:0-19553 GCA_009831015.1 Picea engelmannii
TTTGACACCCTATTTTATATGATTCATTTTCACCTTGAAGTGGTTATTTGGACTTGAGAGAGAAACTATTCTTGGATGGAAGGTTTCTTCTTGATATTTTTGGATATTCTTGGAGAGCACTCTTGTGGAGGCATTTCTTGCTATTCTTGGATATATATATTATTATTTCATGGAGTTGTGGCATGGTCAAAACCATAATTCACCGTTATCTTTTTGGATTTTCTTTGTAATGATGGTACACTTGTTATTTTGGGGGTTTTGGAGTTGTGGCATGGTCAAAACCATAATTCACCGTTATCTCTTTGGATTTTCTTTGTAAAGATGGTACACTTGTTATTTTGGGGGTTTTACCATCTTGCACATTCATCCATGGAATTGGTTACCTTTGAATTCATACAAGTGAAGTGGTTGTATTGTTAGAAACCTAACATCCATAACCCCTCACGTAGATAGAATAATATGTTTTCTATGTAATAAAGGTTGGCATTAGTAAATAATAAATATATAATAATGTGAACAAGTCTAATGTAAGAAGGCTTAATAGAATCTTCCACTTCTAGAAAGATCTTCCTCTAGAATGTTCTTTAGAACATAGAATTAGTATAAATAGAAGCAGAAGGCATGGGAAAGTCTAGTAAACTTGATAATTATTGTAATAGATCTCTTCTCTTCTCAAGGTTTCCCCCTCAAAGAGAATTGAAATTGGCTTTCTATCAATAAAGGTATCATTTTTGGTGTTATTATTCTTTATGTTTTGTTGTTTCATTGGTATTTGCTGCAATATTTTTGTTTTTGCTTATTATAGTATATCAAGTTCCTTACAAGTTGTATAAGATCTCTTTCCTCTACAAAAACTATGGGAAATTTGTTTCAGGGTAGAGACGTGTACTGCCAGCATCTTAAAATCACAGAGATCTGTCATTCACGATTAAAACTATGGTTGGGGAAGACTACACGCAGGAAATACAGACAGTTTCACAGGGTTACGTGAAACAAACGTTTCACATTGTTGGAAACCTCTGCAACCCCTATTGGTACCCCTTCGATTAGTATTGCATCAGACATAATTTGTACACAACAATCACTCCCACATACCATCAGGTATATCGGGAGTCCCCTAGGTCTCCTAAAACCAACTCTAGATCATTCAATTGGACGTTTGACTGTTATAGTGACACCGAGAATAGAACTTGGGAAGATACTCTCTAGTACCTGGGTGATCGAGTAGTATAGCTAAGGGTATGGTCGAGCCTCCTTAGTTGGTGCCCTGAGATATTGAGCTAAGTACTATTGTTCGACCCTGTTGAGGAAAAGATATGAATTGATCTTACTCAAGCATTTTACGGATTTACTTGGCTAGATCAAAGTAGACGGGAATATCACCCTATGTTTATAGCCAACAAAAATAACATCCTAACTCACAAGTATTAATTACGGGTGCTTAGGCTAGTCTTTTATCAACAAAAATCTTGTTGGAAATTTACTTTTTATGCAATTTTTTGAATATAACAGTTGTTGAAATAAATGTAAGAACATAAGTAAAGACACCAAAATGATAATCAAGATATATGAGACATAAAGAAATCCTTTATTTCATTCCAATTCACCAAAGAGTCACTTTCTTTACAAAATCTCATACAGAAATTGTGGACCAAAGTCAATCTTAGACTTCCCCGATGAAACATACAAAAGGACCTCTAACAGAAAACCAAAACTGAACTCTAAAAGTTGGATCATCTTGCCACAAATTGTTGTCCACTCGACTCTGCACAATAGCCTTTGTCAGTCATGAAAATTAATTCACAAATAGACAAGTCTACACGGACTATCAAAGATAGATCAACACCTCTGAAAAACAAGTGTTTGAATGATTTGATTCAGCCCTGAATATTGTTGTCTACAATGAGATCCTGCTATCACAAAGGAGAATTAGGCTTTGATGAATATATTAATTGAACTATCTCAACACAAACTCAAAGAGAAAACCTTAACATGCTTCTACTTCTATCCCTCTTGTGTTCCTCTCTTTCCTTTTTCTTTTAACAAATTAAAATTGGTTGAAGAATTTGAACCAATTCACTAGTTAAGTTAATTAAAAGACTCAACTAACTTTAGTTAGGGGGAAAAGTAATAATTATAATAAGGGTCATAAATAAATAATAACTAGTAGGTGGGACCCCTTGTGACTCTCTTTAGTTCATAACAACCATAAAAATCATAACATAACCATTAGTTAAGAAAAAAATACCTCCTTGTGCCTCCCATCAACATATTCACTTTTGGAAATTTAAACTCGTGAAATTTAAAATCATTTCAAAAATAATACTCATATGTCCAAAATAAGCATGTTGTCAAAAGATCCATGAAATCAACTATCATAAAACACTAGATAACATAAAACTCAAAAGCCATATTTCCCATTCTGTGATGCAACCCTTCCTTGGTTGTTGTTGTCACCTCATGATTTTCCTGAATTTGCCTTTGGCTGTGCAGAGCCTTTAGGCTTAATCTCGTTGATCACGTGGGAACAATCATCCCTCAAATGCATCCGGGAAGACAGGGATTTGTCGAAGTCATTGGAGGGTGAGGAAGGGGCAGCAGTGGCTTTTCCTTTATTAAGTGCATGGTGGGCTTCAGTCTTAAATCTCTTGCTAGCATGGGAGGATTGCAATGGTGAGTGATTGGGGGCAGCTTGGACAATGGGGTTAACCGACGAAGGAGGAGGCAAAGACAAGTTGGGCCAGCCACGATGTTGGAAGACTGTCGAGTGGACAATCTCATGCCATCCATCATTTTCAGGGGCCTCGGGTTGTAATGAGACATGAGGAGGTACAGGGATATCGGGTGCTTGCAGGGCTTGGAAAGGAGGCCTTTCAGGCCTAGGTTAGACTATTCCATGCCCAATCCAATTAAATAATCCAACATGAAAATTTTGGCCAAGCTCTTATGAATCAGCGTCAAAATGTATAGAGAACCTGGGCCTTCTTGGGCCTCAGTTCCAGTTACCTCTACCTCTGTTTCCTCAACCATGACTTCCTCAACTGAAAAAACTCATCCTGCATGTGTAATCGATTAGCAAATAGTCTTTTAAATAACCATGCATGACAACTCTTAAAAATATGAAATAGATTTGGCTCAGAATGTATCAGACTCATGCAATTGAATCCATAAAAATTGTTTTACTATTAATCAATGAGTGAAACAGGGTTTTGGGATATGTGAGGGGTTTGTATTGAGAGAAAATATGATATAATGAAAGGGGAGAAGCATGGTCACTGCTCAATGACAACAACAATCAACTATAAAGCAAACCAATAAAACCTCACTGCAATCCACACAAGACACTGCCACTTTCATCCATTTTAACACAGAAATTCTCTTGACTGTAATTAATCTCAGAACAGGGAGTGAAAAAGGAATATGGGAGGTAATGGGGTTTGTAATTAGCAGAAATTTAAATAATGGAAGGGAAGAAGGATGATTATTGTTCATGGAATTAATTAAGTAACCCATAAAATATTATGTAAAAGGAGATGCAACAACCATCCATCACTTTCCTAAATAATAATTTATGTGTATCTAACAAGTTCATTGTTCATAATCAAATGTCCACACAATGCCATCACAAAAAGTGGGTATCCTATACAATTTGCAAGAGGTTATGTTCCCTTCATTCACATACTTTGCATTTTATAACAATTTGCACACAGTACCCATTTCCAATCTGTAACTATCAATATCAACCACTGCCCATGCATTTCTTCAATCCACAACAATGCTACAAAAAGTCATGTTTAAATTAACAATGAATTCATTATCGCTGCAATTGGACCCATCAATTAAATGCAATGATAGTCGTTAAACATGTATAGGCAGTAACAAAAATAGTCAAGACCAAATTTCCACACCTGTAATGACAATCAATCATACAACCAACAACCACCATTTAGACACAAGCTATGCACAGGGTAATTTGCCCAGGCAATGTAGTTTTTCCATTGTAAAAGAAAAACAATTCAATGTGACTTAAAAGCTAGGCCACCCATCCAACACGATTGTAATCAAAAACATGCCTGCTTAAACCAGTGGTCGATTTGCAACAAATAAACATGATTAAAATCTGTGGGTCTCCCTGAGTATGAAAAACAAGCTATCCATACCACACACAGTGCGCAGCTAACAAAACTCCATGGTGCAACATTTCCACTTAACACAATCAAACACACAATCATGATAATAACTCAACAGATCGTGTTGAGATATCGATTTAATCACACTGTGATCGACCATGATGTGTGCACTCAAGCTCATTCAACCAACAACACAAGGATGCAATGGATATACTTTCTACAGTCATCCAGTTCAGTAGTTGTTCGACCCCAAAGAAAAACATAGTTACCATGACCATTATCTATTTTTCAACCACACAACGCGACATGAGAAATGTTAAGCATTTTCACTGATCATAGCTAAACATTCAAATAATTATTAGTGCAAATACTAGTGACTGTATATCAACCAAACAATTCGCCACTGTTGTAGAAAATCAATCAACCGAACAAGTTGTGGTAGCTATGCATACCCATGCATCCATTTGAATTGGGGCAATGTCCCTTTCCATTAAACAACATTGAGTTATCAAACATAAGGAGAGAGATTGTGTAACTTGAGTCATGCAGATAACATACAGGGTTTACCAACGTTATACAGAGGCAGTAACTAAATCCCAAACCAACACGACTGTCATATAGCCAACTAGACGGGTTTGTACTCAAAAATAGTCATCAATATACAACCATCCAACAATCAAGTGGTAAAATCAACAGGCCAGGCTAGTGTTCCTTGTCAACCCTCGAACCTGTGGAGTTAAAGGTTCACACTGTGACTAACACGGGGAATCTAGAGTCAACTTCCTTCAATGGTGAAAAATCCTGATACCAATAGCGCATACACAGAGGGAACCAGGAATCATTCGTGGATCGATAACAAGTCCCGAGACAGGAGGGCTACCACAGAGGAGAGAGGCTCCAACCCGACCAATAGTGATGCTTAACGGGTGTAGGGTGTAATCCTTGTGGCTCTTAAAACAACCACAACACTGAAGTGATGACAAGGCCGAGTAAGAATAGGAGAGCCCATTTCGTGTCCTTTAGTGATGAAATCAACCATTTCCCAAATGAACAAAACACAGTGATGGAGAGTGACTTCAGCCATTAAACCCATAAAAACCAGAGACTAGACAAGTGATGCACACGCGTGGGGACAGCTATCCACCCAAGACTTAAACAAAAACCCTCCAACTAAACCAGTAGTAGTAACAAAGAGTTCTCACTAGGAAGACCGATAACCTCTACAAACTCAAACATATTACAGGAATAACCATCCATTTTCATTCAAACACCAAAATTTCACACAGTTGCAACACTTAGGAAAAACACAAACCCATACACCTAACCTAGTGATCTTTTCATAACCAGAGCGAAGTCAAGAATGGCCAAAAAAAGGACATACATGTTAATCGAATTCCTTAAAACGAGAGCTGGTTGAGCGGTTCCACCCTGCTAAAATTTTGGAGCATAAACATAGCAGCAAGATCGAACAATAGCTCGACTAGGGTGGCAGCCAACGGGAAGATTAAAGGTGACGTGCAGTAATGCACGTCGCCTCCACCCACATCTCATTAACTCAACAGTACATGCCAACAAATTCTCCATTAACATGGTTAATCAAACATGTATCGACACCATCATTGTTCACCACCTTATCAAATGAGCCACCGACGTTTAATCTATCCAAATATACCATATGTGGATCAGCCACATAATTCAATTAACCATTGTATGACCATTAGGACTAACACCTTTCCAAGTGCGCCACCAACATTTCACACCATATGCATATTAAACATGTAATCCAATCACAATTTCATAACCATCTACTTGCTAGATAGGGCTTAGCAATAATCATCAAGTATTTTCATGCATGTAGTATAGTTAGGATAGCTTTTAAATCTTTCTCTTGCAATTGTTTCTCACTTCCTTTAAGTTATTCACATGTGATATTGCAGAACTAGGTCCCTTTCCTTTGCATTTGTTCTAATATCTTGCCTCTCTCAAAATTGCCTTTCATGTAATTTTACTGACATGTTTGTTATGCAGGTGTGATAAGAACAGATAGAAATGATATTAATGAATAGCAAAGGTGGTAGTAACATAAGGAATCAACACAATGAAAGCTACAGTGAAGAGCTCTGCAACCTCGGGACTAACAAAACCTAGGGTTCTTTGTGATCGCATTCATGGCCTCTGGAGAGGGCCCTCCCCCCAAACCCCCCCAGTTGTCGGATCTTGAAGCGTTTCAAATGCTCATTACCTCATACAAGAAGGAAACGAAGGATGTGCAACCCTCCTGATTTGTAAAAAGGTTAGAAGAAATACCAAAGGTGGCGGTTTATTCCTCCTCGGCCAGACCTTTTGCATTACGGCTGGCTGAAAATGGCTTCATAGGTCAGTTCATTGGACTCTGGCCCTCCCCTAAAGCAATGGCATCTTGGATGGATCTAAACAGGAGGAAAATCATTAAAGGACAGCTCTCAACATCCTTTTGTGAGAAGGGATTTTGCGTCTTCCTCTTTGAGAACAAGGCAGATCGAGATCTGATTTTTCGAAGTGGACCATATTTCATGGGCACCAGAGGAATGTACCTGAATAAGTGGACTCCAAATTTCAGTCTTGAGAACGACATCCCCTCAGTTGTTCCAGTATGGGTTCATCTCCCTTTCCTACCCCTACATTGTTGGAATGACGAAACTACCAAAAACATAGGAAACACCCTGGGTAGGTTCATTGATCGATCTGAACCACGAGAGGGATTATAATCTTATGCAACGTTATGCGTGGAAGTAGATCTAGAAAAAGGATTGTTGAAAGCGATACAGCTAATTCTAGATGAATGGACCTACACTCAGATGGTGGATTATGAACAACTCCCTTTCAAATGTAAATATTGTCATGAGTATGGTCATTTTGCAAAGAACTGTCCCAAATCGACTCAGGAAAATCCAGACAACAAAGCATCAGAACAATGGAAACAAGAAAAATAGAAAAAAATGGTGAACAAACCAGGGAATCTGCAACCGGATCGAAAAATAAACAATGCACCCCCATCTCCAAGCAAAGGGAAGGACACAATCCAGATAGAGGATGAAGCAGAAAGCAACAAGAATAAATACAAAACCTTGGAAAGCCAGGACCCAGATCAGACGAAGACAAATGAAAAAATGGAGGGAAACCCTAAGAAATTGAACGCACGCAAAGAAAACCCGGTAGAAGATCAAGATCCACAACTATCAGATGCTCATCCAGAGAAGGAAGATGAAAGTCAAGAGGAATCCGGAGAAGAAATGGAAATAGAAATCCCCAAAACAACCCCAACTACTAAAGCTGGTAGGAAAACAAATAAGGCCAAAAGAGAGAAAGCAACCACACAAGATAAGGATCTAGGTACTCAACCCATGCTGGAATAAATCCTCCGAAAAGAAGAGAAAAATGGGAAAGTTGATCCAACAAAGGGATAGACACACCCCTCAAAGGGAGGGTCCAAGAACAATAGTAAGTAATGAAGGTTGTCTCCTAGAATTGTAGAGGACCGAGCCAAGAAAAAATAAAGAAGCACTGCGCAAGCTAATTAGAACTGACAAACCCCAAATTCTCTTAATACAGGAGACGAAACTCAAGGACAATGAAGTCCTCAGAGAAATCAAACAACTCTGGAACCTCAGTGAAGGTGTGGCAATAAGTGTGAGAGTAGCCTCAGGAGGAAGATGCATAGCTTGGAGCACTCAAATCTTCAAGGAGGAACAAAGAGAGGTTACTAACCACTAGACGATGGTCAAGCTAAAGCATCTACAATCAGGTATTACCTTTCCTGTTTGCAACGTTTACATGCCAAATAATATAAGGGAAAAAAAAGATTGTTGGGAAACTATGTCGAAACTGAAAGATATAGATGCCCAAGAAAATTGTATTATAGCTGGAGACTTCAATACAACACTACATCAAGGGGAGAAAAAGGGGGGTTTGTAAGAGACCAGTCTCGGGAAAACATGGAAGACTTGATCACTGACCTTGATCTTTTTTATGTAAAACCCTCAAAAGGGAAATATACTTGGAGCAACAAAAGGACTGGGGTGGGTCACATAGTTGTTGGACCGTTTCCTAATCCATAGCCCCCTCCTCCTCCTTCCTTTGGACATAAGCTCTAAAATAATTCCTTGGGGGATTTCAGATCATCGGCCTATATTCCTCACCTTAAATAAGGAAATGATTTATGGTCCCATCCCTTTTAGATTCAATCCTCTCTGGATGGATTCCCCGGACTTCCTCCCAATCATCTCCTCAACTTGGTCCACCTGGATTAATGGAACCCCAGTATATATCTGGGGAAAAATACTCAAAAAAATAAAACAATCTCTCAAAGTCTGGGCAAAGGCAGCTTTTCTCGGCACAAAGGATGAGGTGCAGCAGCATAAACAAAAGTTAGAAGAGATTCACATGGATATGGAAGAAAAGGAAGTGACTTAGGAACACCTGAATCAGGAGCAAAATCACTTCCAAAAGTATCTAAAGATGCTACACAATTAAGAAAGAGAATGGAAGATCAAATCCCAAGCCCTGTGGCTCAAGGCAGGGGACAAAAACACCACCTTCTTCCATAAACAAGCTAAAGCTAGACAGCATAGAAATTCTATAGATGAAATTAAAAAAGTTGATGGGGAAATAATAAACTCTTTTGAAGAGATAAAAACTGAGGCAACCTCCCATTTCAAGACACTCTACACCCAAGATGGTGAAGACAACAAAGTGCAAAGGATAAATTTTATGGAACATATCCCCCGAATTATTACAGATCAGGACAACCAGGATCTGATAAAGAAAATTACAGAAGAAGAAGTCAAAGAATTAGTCTTCCACTTTGACCTGGACAAAGAACCCAGACTGGATGGCTTCACTTTCCATTTATATTGCCAGTGTTGGGAAATTATCAAAAAAGACCTGCTCTGAATGATTAATTATGGCCTGGAAAATTGCAATATTGGGGGAGCCACAAACTCCTCCTTCCTAGCGTTGATCCCCAAGAACAAAAATGTGAATACCTTTGATTGCTTCCGTCCCATTTCCCTCTATAACACTTCCTACAATATCCTTGCAAAAATTATAGCTTCCAGGCTAAAGCCTCTTCTCCCCCGAATCATTCTCCCCAACCAAGGGGGTTTTGTGTCTAATAGGAAAATTTGGGACAATATAATCCTGGTTCAGGAAGCGATTCATACAAGTGTGAAAAACAAAGAGAAGGGAATGATAATTAATATTGACATGGTGAATGCCTTTGACAGAGTAAATCATGAATTTCTTTACGAAGTCCTAAGAAAATTCTGCTTCCAAAACCCCTTCATTCCCTAGATCACTGCTTGCATCTCTAACCCCTGGAGTGCCCCCCTGATTAATGGTCGCCCTGCCCCCTTCTTTCAAGCCACAAGAGGAATAAGACAAGGCTGTCCTCTGTCCCCTCTGCTTTATTTCATCATGGCAGAAACTCTAAATAGAAGTTTAGAACAAGAAAGGATCTCCAAAAATATCCCAGGGCTTAAAATCACGAGGGGAGTCAAAAGAATCAAAAATTCTCAATTTGTTGATGATACACTCCTACTTGGGGGAGCCTCTCAGGTGATGGCACAGATATTTAAAAATGTCCTGGATCAATATGAATTAGCCTCAGGAGGCCTCATCAGTAAGCACAAAAGTCATCTTTTTGCTTGAAATGTACAAGCTGGAACAATGGAAAGAATAGCACAAATTCTCCAATTCCCTTTTACAACAGAGTGGAAATACTTCAAGTATTTAGGGACACCAATAAGCTTAATGGCCCTGCTTGGGGAAGCATGGCGAAGCATCATCCAAAATTTAAAGGACCAATTCGAAATTTGGGGAGCCACATGGCTAAATCTAGCAGGAAGGGTGGTCTTAATAAAATAAGTCCTCTCTTCCCTCCCAATATTCCAATTCTCTGCCCTCCATGCTCCGACAAGAATAAAAAGAGAGCTGGCCAAAATTACCAGGAAATTCCTTTGGCATGGAGGAAAAGACAACGAGAAAAAGTTCCACATGGTAAAATGGGAAATCACCTGTGCTCCCAAAGAAAATGGGGGGCTAGGAATAAGAGAATAAGAGACCCAGAAAAGCTCAACCTAGCACTAGGAGCAAAGGTAATTTGGAGGATAATTATAGGGGGGCAGAGAGTGGTGGAAGAGAGCGCTCTGCATCAAATATATGAGTACAAACAGAGAAAGGTGTGTGGATGGAATAGACCCGGGGAAAATGGGGTCGCCTATCTGGAAGATCGTCATGGCGTCAATACCTCTAATACAAACCCGATTGAATTGGGATCTAGGCAATGGGAAAAAATTAAGATATGGGAGGACAAATATTCAGAAAGTGGAATCCTTTCAAAAATCCCCTCCTTTACCCATATTAAACATTGGCTAGTTGTGGAATGAAAGGAAACATTATATGACATTTCAAATTGGGATTCAATTGGTAACTGGGAAAGATGGAATCTGGGGGAAGTCCCTCCCCAAATGACAGAAGATGCCAAACAACTCCTTCAAAGAATCTCTTGCTCTGCTCCTATCCACCTAACCAAGGCAGATGAAAGAAGTTGGGGGAAAGAGGGTTATACAGTAAAATCAGGGTACAAGCAGCTTCTTGAATACAACGACATCCCCCCCAAGTCAGCCATCTAGAGAGAAATTTGGAACCCAAACAATCCCCCAAAAATTAACATATTTTGTTGGCAGTTGACCCACAACAAAATCCTAACAGGGGATCATCTAATTAAACAAGGCTTCTCGGGTCCATTCAGGTGTGCGCTATGCAACAACAGCCTTGAAAACACTGAACATCTCTTCCTGAATTGTAATTTTACAAGGCAGGTGATGAATTGCATGTATAAGTAATTATCCCCCAAAGTGGCCAACCCCACAAATACCAGAAGCCTGTTAGGAAAATGGGCAAAGCAGTACAAAGGGTCGCTCAAAGGAAAACAGAAGTTCAGCATAGTGTGGAAGGCCTCAATCAAATTTGTGTGCTGACAGATTTGGCTAACAAGGAACAAAAAAATCTTCAAAGAAAAGACCATCGCCCCCCAAGTAGTAGCGACGAGTGCCATTAGCCAGATCAGTAAATATATATCAAGCAAAAAGTCGGATATCAACGAAGGAGTAAAAATGAGAAAAGAGGAAGAAGCTTGCATCAACAAGTTCAACATTCGAGATAATAGTGGAGATCGCAAACCAAACTAGGCCCCATGCTGTCAGCATCAGTACACATATCAGAGTTTATTCACTGGTTAAATTCCCACAAAAAACATGTTCTGAGATTTGATGGTGCTTCCAAAGGGAACCCAGGGGAGGGAGGAGCAGGAGGTGCCATTCGCAATCCTAGAGGTCAGTTGATGGACATGTACTCTTGGAATCTTGGCATTGTTTCAAACAATGTTGTGGAGGCCTATGCACTTCTCAAAGGCATCAAAATTCCAAAAGAGCGCCACATCAACCAGCTAACAGTCATAGGAGACTCTAAAACAATCATCAAACATTTTTTCAAGAATACCACTCTGAAAAACTATGTTCTCCAAAGGATCATAGCACGGATCAAAAATGCTATCAATGATATGAATATAGTATTCCTCCACATCCGTCGACACAACAATGGAATCGCTGATGAATAGGTCAATAATGCAATCGGAAAAGGTAAAGGTAATTTGGTCATCAATGGGATAAACACTCAGCAAGTCCCCCCATAAAAAATGGTCTAGCTCATCAAAAAAGAGAATGCGTCCGGCAGGCATGACAGCGGTGCATTCCCGAACAGTAGCCAATATGGAACGCTCTCCGTAATTTATGGGAATGCAAAGTACGATGGAAAATCGGGTTTGAGAAAGGAAGGTGAATAAGATGGATATGATACACATGTGAAAAAACACATCAAAGCAGCATCATTCCATTCTTTCCCCCATTCTCTCATCATTGCCACTCACGCAAATGAAAGAAAACACGTTTGAGTTGAGGATTCATGGCATGTGCATTAAACCCAGGCATCACCTCAAAATCCAGATCAATCGTAATCCAAGATCATGGAAGGACGTTGCACAGGAAACGCAAGCTAATCCAAACCTGATCCTCTGTATAAATCCCCTAAGGAAGATAAGCTTTGCACCAAATGCAACAAGATACAGGAGCAGACCGGCCCACCTAAGCCAGTGTAGACTACAACGATTCAGGAGGGAAAATCAAAACAAAGAAAGGGCCTCACCACAGAACAGTAGTGAAACGAAAAGAAATCTGAATCAATCAGCCACGGTTTATCAGCCAGGTCAGGAAAGGCACAGTGTGGACGCAGGAAGAATGGAACGTGATGAGGAAATGGTGGAAGAAAACTTTCACACTACCCAAAAATTAGCAATGCGCCTTGACTCCCACAGTGCCACTCTCAATTCCACTCTAGAAACACTATCAAGCCACCGCGCAATGATCAGTCAACTACAGGATGAAGTGGAGTATCTAAGGAGCCAAGGAGAAAGGCTTGAGAAAGACAAGGAAAATAGAGCTCAGGATGTTGAAGGACAAAGAAGCAGCATAGCAGGTGAAGCTGGAGGGACCAGAGTAGCTCCGACACTTCCTGACTTGAATGTAGCACTGGAGCCGCCCGCAGAAGAAATCCCACAGTCCCCCACAGAGGAACAAAAGAAGTAAGCACGGATTTTAGAAATTTTTTGTAAAAATGGCAATGCATCACGAAGACTGCAGTTAGTAATTAAATAAGAAGTTTCTTAGCATAGAAAGATCTTGTAATCTAGAAGTTTCTTAGCATAGAAAGATCTTGTAATCTGGGCACTGGGTCTGAATCCCACACCCCCTTTTTTGTACATTAGTGACCTCCATCACAACCTATAAATACAAATTTTGCCTTTTGTTTCTGTAAAAAAAAACATAAGGAATCAACACTTCATAAGCTCAATTCATAATCAATAACAACAATATCTTCATCAACCATGTGAGTCGTGTTGCACATCATCTCAACATAAAAATGAATAGATATGTTCTCCAATAGTTCAAGGGGGTCCCACCTACTAGTATTATTTAGTTTTTATAATAATAGGCTTTAGCAATACTTTGCGGGCGAAACTTCGTTGATAATTTTTAATCATTAACAGACCCCACATGTATACTAAATAGATATTGTTACCCATGATTTTGGTCATCATAATGATGTATTAAGGATGGTGTACTCAGGCTCTTCATTAGAATCTTTTCCTGAGAAAAGTTACATTCATCTTTCTCCAAAAATCACAGTTTTGAGGAAGGTTCGCAGGATACCTATACATTTTCCTGCGAGAATGCATGATTCTCGCAGGCCACCTTAAGCCAGGGTGCGAGAAGTTCGCACTGTGCCTAACTGCTAGGGTGCGAACACTTTTTAAAGAAGAGAAAAGGATGAATTCTCGAAGCTTCTAGAAGGGAATCTTCTAGAAGGATGAGATGGCATTCGAATGGTTGTCAAGTACTGTCTTTCCTGATATCTTGGGATCATTCCTATCTAAGTAACCAATTCATTTCCTCCTATATATTGAGAGGATTCTCATGGAAAAGGTTAGAAGCAAACAAGGTTAAGAAGACATTGGAGAATTTGTGAAAGATTGTATGAAGGACTGATGTTACAGCAGCTAGAGACACCAGCAAGGTTATCAAAAGTGGTTGATTTTCTTCATGCATGAGCAAGTGTGTGTGTTAGAGCTAGGAGCCATCGAAAGGAGACTTGCAACATCAAGGCTTAGGTTGTAAGTTTTTCTTTCTATCAATCTAATACAGTAATGTGTCCCTTTCCCATAAAGTTGATTGCACTTTATTACATAACTCCTTGATCATATGTATAGATTAACTGTTGAATATATTGAGTTGTTTTCACTTCGATTGGTTTGAACTGTCTTGGTATGGACTGCGCAAGAGCATCGGAGTGAAATTGGTACAACAAAGACCCAAGGAAGCGATCATACGGTATGTTCATGATTCTTGCCTCCTAGTTCATTCAATAGTTAAAATCTAGGGAAAGAGTATCATTCTGTCATGTTTTGTTCTAGATCCAGGTGGATCTAGGGAGATCGGTTTGTGTCCGCACTCACGGATTTATCCTATAACAGATATAGCATAGAGAAAACCCTTGTTTGCAGGAACCTTGAAATCCATAACCCTTGGGAAAGGAATAGAACATAAAAGAAACATAAGGGAGATTTTGTCGTGCAACTCTGCCTCTTGTATCCAGGTTGCAAAATTCCTACACACTTGTCATTATTAAATATTTTGGCATTCAATCACTACAGTATTATTCATACTAGATTATAACTCCACAGAAGTTATATATATATATATAGTGGTCCCACCGGCACCCTTAATTGGGACCTATCCTATTGGATTCCTCCCTTCGCCTTGATCGTCATAGTACCTATCACTTGTAAGCATGTTTTTCCATGGACCTACCCACCCCTCCCACACCCTTAATTGTCACATATCCCATTGAATTCCTCTCTTCACCCTTTCCGTTGTGATACCCCTCAGCTATAACCCTTTTTTCTATGTGGACCCACCTACCCATTTTTGCCTCTTCACCAATGGCTCTCACCCATGGCCAAGAAATCAATACTTTTCTTGCTAAGAACACCTAGAACAAGGAGGACATCAAGCACATCAATTCCAATCTTATCTCCCTCAATTCCAATGTTGAGACCCTCAAGGACCAATATGCCACCATCAATGCCACACTCAACAAATTGGTGAGTCTATCCCTAAACCCTACATCCTCTGAACAACCTACCTATCATGAAAACGTTGAATCTTCCCTTTTCCACGGCTCTCATTCCAATCACCTTCATCATGAACTGTGTCTTCTAGAGTCTAGGTGAAAAAATCTGATGGCTTGAATCCCACTGGCTGGGTCACTCAAATGGAAAATTACTTCTCCTTTCATGGCATCACTTATGAGTTGGACAAAATTCAATATGGTGTCCTTTATCTAAATCATAAACGTTGTCAATGGTGGCAATGGCGTAAAAATTCATGCCAAGGGTATGTTGCTTGGACATAGTTTGTGGTCGAACTTTATGAATGCTTTGACACAAACACACACCATTTGGGTCATTTGACCAAGTTGAAATAGTATGGTGTCGTGGAAGACTTTATCATCGCTTTTGAGAACTTGGCTTTCATAACGAAGGGCATATTAGATTCCTTCTTCAAGGAATGTTTTGTCAGTGCCCTAAAGGATGAAATCAAAGCCGAGATCCTAATGGCTCTCCCCCATACTTGGTTGGAAGTTGTCTATTCCCTGAAGAGAAAACCCTTTTATTCCTCACCCTCGACCCACCAATATTTCCCCTTAGGCCACTCCTCTCAAGATCCAAAAATTAACTCTGGCAAAAATGGTCGAACAGCAACCCAAGGGCCTTTGCTATAATTGTGATGATAAATATTCTCTAGGGATCAAGTGCAAAGAACAGAAGCTTTTTATGTCTATTTCTGAGGATGATCCTGACGAGGAGGCTAATGTTTCCCCAATTGAAGAGAGACCTAAGAAAATGATCCTACCCTGCCTTCTTGTCCTCTAGAATTTGAATCGTTGATTTCATTGAACGCCCTCATTGGCTTCTTTGCTTCCAAAACCCTCATATTAATTGGCTACATTAAGCATACGAAAGTCAAAATCCTAGTTGACAGTGGCAGCACCCATAATTTTATTCATCGTCGCATTGCCCAAGAAATCAATTGTTATATCCAAGCAATCAACACTTTCAAATCATGATTGTCAATGGCGGTTCCATTAAATGTGTGGGGCGTTGTGAAAATGTGCACCTACAAATTGGTCAGTACCACCTAAAATCTCACATGTCTGTTATAGCATGAGAGGTTGTGACATTGTGCCTGGTGTTGAATGCTTATGCACTCTCGACCCCATTACCATGTATTTTAAGGACCTCACCTTGCAATTCCAACAAGAGGGAGAAAAATATAAGTTCCAAGGCATCACAACAAGCTCACCTGATATCATCAGCTCCCACCGAATAGAAAATCTACTCAAAAAAACTCATTCTGACATTATTTCCCAACTCCATTCTATCCAAGTCATTGAGACAACCTCTATGCATCCTGACCTCCAATATATGCTCTCTCGACACTAAGTTATTTTTACCACCCCCCATGGACTTCCCCCTTCTCACGACATCCATGATCATTCCATCCCTGTAATCCCAATGTTTTCCCTTACCGTCATCCATTTTCCAGAAAAATGAAATGGAGAAAATTGTTCAAGAATTTCTAAAAGCAAGTGTTATATGTCTGAGTACCAAACCCTATTCTTCTCCAGTAGTCATGGTACTAAAAAAAGAAGGCACTTGGTGAATGTGTCCTTATTTTCGTGCCCTCAAAAAAATCACAATTTGTAATATCCCTCGAACGAACCCAATTGTAAATGTAATATAAATATACTTAAGCTGGTGAGTTGTTTCGACCTCATTTGATAATGCACATCATGTAGCATAGTGTGCACATGAACTACGCAGTAAAATGATGTAATATGCACATCGCAAGATACCGCACACAGTAACTAAAGTGCATGCAACCTTGAGGACAGCGGATACCGCGCGCAGTAACTAAAGTGCATGCAATATTAAGGTCAGTGAACCTTTATGTATATGATATGCATTATAGGCTGGTGAGCCAGTATTATAAGTCGGAATGCTTATGTTTTGGTATTAGGCCGGAATGCCTAGATGTCAAGGGCCAATGCACCTACTTTGTACATGACTCATGATTAATATAAAATACATCACTGCGAGTAGACTGACCACGATAAAAGAGATGGGGCACTGAACTTCACTAGTTAGGGAAATGGAGGGCCAAAAGTCAAGGGAATATTATATTAATATTTCCTAAAACATAAAGTATGGATAATTATTTTATCCTAAGTTCTAAAGTTGGGGACAAGTGGACAAAAGTAACTTCCGATATGACAAGTGTCAATTTGGGGACATGCATTCTTATTGTGGGGGAACTTAGCTCATGGGGGATTTCTCAGGGGATACCTTACCAACAGCGGGAGGACCATCATTCTCACCATCACTTTTCACGAAGAGTTCACAGTAATTCCTATACACACTCAGTTATCCAGTCAATGATTCCATGACCATTTCACTCATACATTTTGTTATCCTTGAGACAGCCATTTCACCATTCCAAAGTATGTTTCTGCACCCTTATGTTTGGTTGGTGTACCTGGTTATCTTGGAGCAGGATTGAAGAAGCGGGTTGTCAGGCCCATGAGCAGTTCTCTGAGTGAGATATTGTTGGGGATTGATTCCCGAAGGTGCTAAACTGAAGCTACAATGCTCTGAGACTTCCGGTCCGGCCTGTTGTTGAAGCCCTGGAAGGGAAGTGGGGAAACCGAGGGACTATTGAGCAGAGAAGGGGCACACTTCCTTGGGTGGCACAGGCATGTGGGGAATGAGAGGCTATAGGTTGTTAGCTGAGTGAGCACTTGAGACGGAGTCTTTCTTGTTGTCCGTGAGCCTTAGCCTGGATAGGAACCCTTTACCCTGGGTGGAGTTCAGTCCCATCTCAGGGGTGACTCACTGTTGAGAGTGATGAACGGTGTAGTCTATGGCTGATAGGTTCATGGACGGTCTGTAAGAAGTTGGTGACAGTCTTTCTAAGATAAGTACCAATTGTATGATAAATTGATATGTTTTTTTGTTAATTACATGCTTATGTTACGATTTTATCATATATGTGATTATGATTGCTTATGTGCTTATGGGTAATTTCTTGTAAATGATGCATATCTGTAGTTACTGTTATTTCAATATAAAATTCGTATGATACAGAAAGTAATTGTTCCTTTATGTTTATATGTAAAGATTATGCGAGCGTGTTGTATGTATATGTTTTAGTTTCATGCAGTTTAAAGAGTAAATTTATGTGGCATTGCTTGGTTGACCACTGGGTATGCTATTGTATGTTCTGCAGTATGGGAACGAAAGTGTTCCCTAGAGTAGCATGGCCCAGCCTGATGGCTATGAATGTTACTGACTGGTGTCAGAGCATGAGTAGTTTCTCTGGAGTGGCATACCCTGGCCTCAGGTTGGTCGGGGGGATCGTTACAGTATGGTATCAGAGCTTCAGTTCAACATTGAGCTTGGATGGGCCAGAGGGGTGCAATTGAAGTGAATAATCACAAAAAAGTAACTTCGAAGTGACCAAAATTGGAGTCATGAAGTGTCCATGGAAAAGGTTGGCATACTAGCGCGCGTGGTAAATTTGGCACCGCGCAGGAAAATGTTGGCGTGCTAGTGTGCGCGGTAAATTGTGGCGTCGCACGGAAGATTATTATGTGTAGATGCACACGCTGAAATTAGCCTTGCACGGTAAGCACACACATAGTAAGGTGCACATGGGGTGCGCAAGTATTTCTTAACACAGAGGAGTTTTGTTAGTACGCGCATAAGTATGAGTATAAGTTGTTTCACGACGGTGTATTCAGTAGTGTGCGCAAATATTTGAGCGCTATGGAACATGTTAAACTTAACATGGTGCATGCATAGGACGAAAATGCATGTGGAATATCGATGTGCAGTATCGAAAATGTGCATAGTGGGTATTGGCGCACAATGCCAGAGTAGTGTGTGTAAGTAGTCAATGCGACGAAGAAGAAATGCACAGTAGATTTAGGTGCACGGAGAAGCGTTTTACCTTGTAATATTGCTATGTACGATAAATATAAATGAACAGGTCAAGTTAATGCGCACGAAGTCGCTTGGAAGACGATGAGTCTGAGTTTAAATTGCATAATAATAAAAGAAAAAGAAACACATAACCGCATCGAAGCATTAATTAAAAAGAATTCCGAGTTTTAATTTCCTCTAATTTAGACAAATGAAAATAAAATATAAGATTACAAGAAAAAACTTATTATAAAAGAAAAAAAGATTCATAACATCACCAGATAGAAATTGTAATAAAACAGTCTAAAATTTGTTTCTGTATTTATATAATCGTATTAATCACAAAATTACAAAAGGGTGATGACAGCAATTAGCCTGTTGTAAAAAGGGTCGTTTGAAGAACAGACCTATCATCTCTTGTACTCTTTACCTCTGCTACCGGCTGTTCAAAATTTGCTGAGACATGCTTATCTTAGTTGAAGACTTACTTTAGCTTAGGGATCTCCGCCTGTTTGCACCCTTTTCGTCACGTTGTGAGCAAATAAGAGGTGCTTACATGCCCAGTTGGGTCTTGCTGAGCATGACAGTTGTAGAGGAAAGAGTTAGAGAAAGAAAAACAAAACTATAAGCAAGAATTAAACTAAAACAAACTAAAATACTAAGCATGGAAATAGAGAGATAACAAGAACAAAAAGACCAATGTCACCAATGTTTTTAGGCTGATCTAT
>ML787616.1:19603-32019 GCA_009831015.1 Picea engelmannii
CTAATGTGTTATTGTCAAGGAGTGAGTCCTTAAAACAATCTAAGCAGCATAACATTACATGAAATTCCTTGAGAAAATGAGGTTTCTTCATGGCTTTTTATAGCATTGCATTGGGTGATTATGTAACTCCTTTGTAGTGTGAATAGAGGCTCTTTAGGGATTTATTAGGTCTTTGACCAACCTACCATGCGGATTCAGCTCAGATTTGAGGGTCAAATCGACTTGGGAGCTGATCCATAAGTGGTTGGGAGGCCGACCAATTCAATAAATGCACCGTTTAGCAGGTGCACGGGTTTTTGCGCTAACAGCGGCGCATCGTGCGCGTATGCGTGCATGGTACATTCTTGTTCCGCGCATGTGCGCGCGCACCCAACTTCTGTAAAGAGCTCTTCAATTTTTGCTACTTTGTATAGTTTTTTGACCTCTTTGAAATGCTATGAGATTAATTCAGTGCCATGAATGACTTCATTACTGTTTGACGATGTTGAGTTCTTGTCGCCATGTGCGGACGAAATTTCAGTGATAACAGATGCCCCCTGATGGATGAGGTTAGGAGCATACATATAGCCGAAATCCATCAATGTTTCTTCTACTGAGAATGTTGTTGTAAGAGAGAGAAATAGTGGGATCGGTGAGAGCAATTCTTTGGAAGAGAAAGGAACTAGTAGAACCCGACCTTCCAGAAGGTGTGCAAAATATACAACTGTGTACAAACGAGGCGGGCATGCCCCATGCTCATGTTATGTAACTCTGAAACAAAAGATGACTGAAGTGGTGGTGTGGACAACTGCAGCGCCCTTGGGGGTGGTAATGATAAAAGCAGAAGACAATTCTGCAAAGGAACATGCTCTGAAGAATAGGGAATGATCGCAATAATAAGCAGCGACGATGATGCGGGCATTGATGGCCCTACCAAGTTCAGAGGTCTTCGGAAAATGACAAAAATAACTGCAATAGTCGCAAAGTAAGACCCACCATAACATGAGAAAGTGTTGGCGTCGAATGCTATGGGGACCAACGACAGCAGGGAGCAATGGTGTTTCACCCTGTGCCGTCCGAGATCTCTCATTAAATGGAGAATGAGAATCAAGATACTGTCGCCCTTTCGGAAAATTGTGCTGAGGTCGACAAAAGGGGACGTGACTCCCAAAAGAAACGGGCTTCGTGGAATCTCTTGAGGTGAGGAAGTGGCAGAGGTACATAGACGAAGTCAAGAAGTGGGAAGACTCAAGACTGCCCTTGGTTGGAGGATGTATGAGATAAAAAGTGCCCGCAACCATGTAATAAGGTCGAGTGTCAGGGGGACGACAAGACCGGTGATAAGTTGTGCCAGAGGCGGGACAAGGTGAACAAATTTAGAGGGTAGAGGTAAGTGACCTGTGGAGTACTCTGAAGATATGGACGATGTCGTCAAGGGTAGATGATAAGTAATACTCCAACCAAAGGTGACATGGGTTGCGTGTGGCCAAAAGAAAGCAAGTCGCCAACGGTGACGACAAAAGAAAAAGTAATGACTGGAAATAAAGGCGTTTGTACAATAAATAATAAATAATTTGGGGAGAAATGTACAAATACAGAAACGGGTGCCCCAGTGTGAAATGCGTGCCCCAGGGAGGGCAGAATTTTTGGAAAACTGATGAAGGGTGGGGGCCCCATTGGTGATTTTTTGTATGAGGTAGGTGAAATGAGGATAGGTTCGCAGAGGGGAAAACTGATGGTGGATGAAATGGAGGGTTCATGATACTGCGGAGGTGCAGGTAAAAAATAGAACCGTAAAGAGATAATCTGGGAGTCCATGTGGGAAAGCTAGCAAAATGAGGAGAAGGAGCATGTGGTTGATTCACGACATGATGAAAAGACTATCGAGACTCCCATCCCTAAAGGGTAATGAAGAATAGCATGAGTGTCAAAAAGTGCCAAAAGGTGTTATGAATGGGACAACTCATGTGGGTAAGAATGCTACCGGGTAACATTACCGAAGATGCAAATGGAGGTGGGGGTACTGCAGATCCAGGAATGAGGGTCCTAAAGGCCAATATCAGAGGGTGTGACTGGAAATGTAAATGCAATACAACGGGAGAGACTACATTCTAGTGCTGAGTATATACCTGAAGGGATGATGTTGATTAATGATGAGCAAGTACCTGCACACAGAACAACCAAATACCCAAAGTGAACTATATCTGAAGAGAATCAAAGATATGAGCATGTATTAGATAAATGTGAGAATGCGTGTACATACCTGACCATGATATGAAAAAAGGGTGCCCCGGGGGCCTAGGACGAAAAGTGACCCAGGGACTGCTGTGATGTAGGTGGTGGGATACTGATCCCGTGGCTAAAGACGGTTTGAAAAATGGACACCTTGGGCTCCCGGAATGGTGAGTGGAAGTTTGGAAAAAGGCCTATATATAGATGTAGGGCCCACATTGCCACCTCATTTGTACCTGCTACAATAGTGACTGGACGAGAAGATTCCAGAGGAGATTTGGAGATTCAGGGAGGACGAGGCATTCGATCGGCGGTTTGCGAGTATCAGGTTAGTGGTCTGATCATCCTGCATAGAAATAGGTTTTCATTTTTTGGGCAGGGCGGGTACGGGGGGCCGTACAGGGGTAATTAGGGGATTTTGTAGGGGGTGTGGGCCTGCATGTGCGAGCGATTCGATGGAAGGCGCGCATACATGCGTGCCTATCCACCGAATATACGCGCATGGGTGCGCGATAGGGATAATTTAAGGCGCGCCCTAGGGGCGCACCTGTGAGTTGAATAGGCACGCATCAATGCGCGCCTGTGGGTTGGACAGGTGCACACTGGTGCGCGGCTGTATGATGAACAGGCATGCTCAGGAGCGCAGTTGTATGATGAACAGGTGCACTCAGGAGCGCGCCTGTGTAGTGAACATGCGCGCTCAGGAGCGCGCCTGTGTAGTGAACAGGCGCGCATATATGTGCGCCTGTAAAAAACGAGTCTGTTTGATGTTGTTGATGGGTATCTGAGCTGATATAGGACTCTGTGTTTGTTTGCAGGTGGCCAGCAGTGACGATGCCAGTGCGGTGGCGAGAGCGAGACTGGGCCCAATTGCGAGAGGTTGTGGCCAATGAGGGGCCTGGGGTGCGGGCGACTTTAGCGCCTGTGGGTTGCTAAAGTTCTTTGAGTGCCCGTTGATATGGGAACAGGAGTATTTGTTGTAGTTCGTGATCCAGATGTGGAGTCCGGAACTGCACTGCTTCCTCGTTTGAGGAGAGCAGATCCCCATCACTGCGATGGAGGATATTTATTTTTTGACTGGGCTCCCCTTTCGGGGATCGCCCCTACCAGCAGAGCCTGTGCTGCCGAGGGATACAGCCCTTGCCACGATTGGCGCGCGATACTGCTTAGGCCCGGACTTTATGTCGGGGACGGTGGTGAGCATCAGTGCTATTGATGCCTTAGCACATCGCTGTATAGCAGCGATGATTGTGCGTATATACGGGTCACTTGTGACCCAGAGGATTAGTGGTGGCCAGTTGTTGGTGCTGGAGAGGGTGGTGGTGGGCGGCGAGCGGTTCGCATGGGGGCCGATGCTGCATGCGCGGATGATCGCTCAGTTGGACCGTTGTCGGTCCACAGGTACAGGAGAGTTTGCTTTTGGCTCGATCCTGGTAGCCTGGTTTTTGGAGAGGGTGTCGATGCTGCACCCGAGGGTTCTGCTAGAGATGTCAGGGGCACGAGAGCCGCACTTGAGGCGGTGGTCTACAGTTTTGGTCCGCCACGGTGGTGGCGAAGGTGGCCATTACTTTTCAGCAGAGGCAGCGCAGATATGGCGGCATATGTCACAGGTAGTACTTCAGTACCCCTATGCTGGGGTGGATTTTCGGGGTGACCCGGACATGGTGTTGCCTCCAGGGGAGGTTTTTGGCCATCGAGGTACGTTCAGTATTTGTGTATATTTTTTATTTTTATATTGTTTTTGAGATATCAGGCCATATATATGTGATATAGATGTTGATACGATCTATTGTTGTTTTTTTTTGCATGTGCAGATGTGGCACCTCGTGGGCATGAGGTGGACATGCAGCGAGCGCCAGCTAGGCGAGAGTCGGAGGGACAATCGCAGGGAGAGAGGCGGCGGCGGGAGGATGTCGCAAGTCGACCAGCAGAGCCTGAGAGGGCAGTGAGACGACGTCGGTTTGATGACCCTGGTGCGGGGCCATCACATGCTCCTCCGACGGCAGCTGGAGTGGAATTTGATGATATACGTCGTCGTCTGGAGACGGTGTTGTAGGACGTGTCTGAGGGCACGTGGATACGCATCCAGGATGAGGGGTTCCTAGAGCAGTGTATAGGAGTACCGCCACCATGGCGGTCTATAGTGCGACGAGCAGTTGTGCTTGTCGCGATGACTAGTGGACGCCTGCCGCCAGGGCAGGAGGGTCCTGTGGGTGGGCCACCACCACCTGGGGCAGGTGGTGGTGGGCCACCACCTCCTCCTGAGGGAGGAGCAGGGGGTGGTGCGATAGAGGCACCATGATTGTTGTATGATGTATATCTTTTTGTATATAGGCTGGTGAGCCCATTTTTGTATCGAGGTGTTGCACTGGCCTGCGGATACATGTATTGTATGTAAACATTTGGATGGCCTGATTGGCCTTTATATATATACGAGTATACATATTTTGAGATCCTGGTGTTGTTTACATGTGTTTTTTGTTGATGATGATGTCTATTCTATCTATATGTTGTGACAGGTTTTGTGAGTTGATTATACATGTGTAGCTTGATGTGATATATGCCAATCTAACACCATGTTAGCTATTTCATCTGTTGTTTGATTCAATTGTCTTGGAATATGTGTAAATGTAATGGAATCAAAATGTCGAGATAACAGTCTAACCTGCAGGTATTTGTGAAAGAGGCACGGATCACATACACGGTATACATTATTGAGCTGGAGAACGACTAGTTGAGAGTCGAGGAAAACGCTAAGGTCACGAATATGATGACGTTGCGCGTCGGCCAGGAGGCCAATGACAGCAGTATATTCAGCTTGGTTGTTGGTTGTTGGCCCTAAACATATGTCGCTTGAATGTAGCATTTCATGTCAGGGGGTAAAAATAGCCCAAGCAGCTGAAGCGAGATTTTGCGTCCAACGCCTGGCGCCGTCGGCATAACCAATGTGGTATGCTGGTGGAGGAAGCATCTGTCAATAGCACAAATGATAGTTTAGACGAGAGGGGAGGAGAAAAAAGACTAAAAACACTAGAAAAAGAAATAACCTAAAGTAGTTTGACTACGTTTAAGCATAAAATTTCTTGAGATACAACTCGTTGACGGGTTCTTTGAGAGAGAGGCCTTTGGGGGAGGCCAGGATATATGCGCCTTTGGTGAGGCAATGTTGGATAATGTATGGGCCATGCCAAAGTGATTCGAACTTGCTGTGGCCAAAGGTATCATGAGCGATATCATAAGCCAGGACAAGGTCGCCTTCACAAAATGATCGAAGGTTGACATGGCGATCAAAGGTAGATTTGGATCGTTTTTTAGCTGCCTCGTTGTTCTGTAAGGAAGATCGACGATCTTCATCTAGCGACTCCAAGTTCAGCAAGCGCTGCTCCATTGGAGCAGTGTCAGGTAATAGCTCAATTGCGGTGCGTAAGGTGGGAATTTCGCACTCGATGGGAAGAGTTGCCTCAACCCCATGGACTAAATGGAATGGTGTGAAACCCGTAGCGGTTTTTACTGCCATTCGATAAGCCCATAGTGCAGAAAATAACATATGATGCCAATTGGTTTTATGTTTATTAACTGTGTGCTGTAACATGGTCTTGAGGACTTTGTTCACTGCCTCGACCTGTCCGTTTGACTGAGGGTAATATGGTGAGGCAAACTCATGAGAGAAGCCTAACCGAGATGAGAGTTCGACGAAGATGTCATTCTCGAAGTGTTTCCCATGATCGGAAACGATTTGGAGTGGTACGCCAAAACGGGATATGACGTGATTAAAGAAAAAGCGCGCTGCAGTGTCAGCGGTGTTGTTGAAAGTGGGCATAGCTTCGACCCATTTGGTGAAGTAATCAACAGCGACAACAATGTATTTGTGACCATTGCTGGAGGGGGGATTACAAGTCATAAATTTGATGCCCCATTTACAAAAGGGGTCGTCCGTAATGACAGGGTGGAGGAGGGCGGGGGGTGCTCGGGCTTTGTTGGCATAGAGCTGATATTGCTCACAACGTTTCACGGTGTGGATGCAATCGTGAAACAAGGAAGGCAAAAAGTAACCGGCTCGGATGATCTTTTGAGCAGTGTATATACCCGAAAGATGGCCCCCACATGCGCCACTATGGCAGTCATTTAAGACTCTGTTGGCCTCGTCAATAGTCAGGCACCGACGAAGAATGGTGTCTACGCCCCGCCGGTATAGGATGTCTCCGATGAGGAGATAGCGGGGGGCCTGATGGCGAATACGTCGACGATCATCACGTGAAAGGTGTTTACCTAACTTTTGAGTTCGTAGGTAGACGAGGAGGTCGCCATACCAAGGATCATCTATAGTGATGTAAAAGAGATGTTCGTCTGGAAAGTCAGTGTTGACGGGGGCACTGGTGGTGTCAGAGGGAAGGGCCGTGACAAATTCGGCGAGAATGAGGGCCTTCTGACTCTTTGGTGTTGAGAACTCGAGGTCGTACTCCTGAAGGATAACGATCCATCGAGCGAATTTTCCGTTAACTTGGACACGGCTGAGCAAGTACTGCATAGGGTTGGAATCTACGACGACCTTTGTGGTGCGAAGAAGAATGTAATGGCGCAGTTTCTGGACTGCAAGGACAACTGCAAGAGGAAGCTTCTCTTTGTGTTTATACTTCAAGGGTGGCCCTGAGATTTTCTTACTAACGTAGTAAATGACATGTTCACGATTGTCATCTCCGAGCTGGACGAGGACGCCGGCTACTGATACAGCTGATGCTGAGACGTAGAGGATGTAGTCGCAATTATAGTCAAGTGCACTAATTAAGGGTGCATTTGAAAGCGTTGCTTTCAAATCATCAAATGAATGTTGGGTATGGTCGTCCCAGTGAAATGGGATGTCGTGACATAGTAAGCGAAGGAAACTGTGTGTGCGTATGGCGTAATCAGGAACAAAGCGTCTGAGAAAGTTAGCTTTTCCCTGTAGACTCTGAAGTTGTCGTAAATTCCGAGGAGGTGGAATTTTGGTGATGGCTTTGACTTTGAGGGGGTCCACGGTAATACCGCTTTGGGAAACGATAAAACCGAGGAAGCGCTCGGCGGTGACACAGAACACACACTTGAGGGGGTTCAAGCGGATGTTGTACTGACGACATCGTTGAAAAATGATTCGTAAATCATCGAGATGTTGGGTGCATTTCTTGGATCGAGCTGTGAGGTCGTCCAAGTAGGCGAGGATGATTTCAGCCAGATCGTGAAAGATGTATGTCATCGCCCGCTGGAAGGTTGCGCCAGCGTTTTTTAAGCCGAAAGGCATGACACGATATGCAAAAGTACCCCAAGGGGTAATGAATGCGGTTTTATACTGATCAGCTGGGTGGATTTGAATTTGGTTATAGCCAGAGAATCCGTCCATAAAGGAGAGAGCCTCGTGGTCGACGTAGTCGTCGATAATTTGATCGATGAAAGGCGTTGGAAAGTTGTCTTTGGGACATGCGTTGTTGAGATCGTAAAAGCATGTGCAGACGCGGATAGTGCCATGTTTTTTTTCGACGGGTATAGGGTTGGAAACCCATGAAGTGTAAGCGATGGGGTAAATAAACCCGGCTGTATGTAATTTGTCAATTTCGGCTTTGATAGCCGTAGCTTTGGCTGGGTGTAGCGGTCGATGTTCCTGGCGGATTGGTGTGATGTCGGGACAGGTGTAGATGCGATGCTCGACAATGGATGGGTCGAGGCCAGGCATCTCCGTGTATGACCAGGCGAAAATATCTCTATATTCCTGGAAGAGGGCTTTGATAGCCGTAGCTTTGATAGTCATAGCTTTGGCTGGGTGTAGCGGTCGATGTTCCTGGCAGATTGGTGTGATGTCGGGACAGGTGTATTGATAGCCATAGCTTTGGCTAGGTGTAGCGGTCGATGTTCCTGGCGGATTGGTGTGATGTCGGGACAGGTGTCGATGCGATGCTCGACAATGGATGGGTCGAGGCCAGGCATCTCCGTGTATGACCAGGCGAAAATATCTCTATATTCCTGGAAGAGGGCTTTGTATGCGGTGATTTCCTGAGGAGTACAAGCGGCTCCCATGATGATTTCTTCGACGATGCCATTTTTAATGGAAATGTCGATTTTGATGGTGGGGGAAATGTTGGCCATATTACCTTCTTCAAAAGCATCAGGGGCAGGAATGGGATTGTTGAACCAATCGATAGGCCCGGATGGGATAAAATATTTGGTTTCGACCGCGTAAATGGGGTTTTGGTTAGGAGGCATAAGGGCTTCCTGTGGAGAGAAGTGTGCACGGTGATGTAGCGCATCCCAGGGTGAGTCCAGGTGCTTTAACTCTTAGAGTATTTCCTCGTCGCATTGGAAACGTCGGGAATACAAGGGGTCGTGAGGAGTGATCTCAGTGCTAGTGTGATTGCCCCCTGATGAAGAAGAAGGGGGAACAATGTTAGGAGATGGGGAGGGTTCACTCGACATAAACCATATATTGAAGTACTGAGGGGTACCCGTGGTGGTTGGATGGAGAGTCTTCGTAGGGGAATGAGCAGGAGAGTTGGGGGGGTTGCGGGGTAAATCCTCAGAGATGTCATTTGAGAACCATGGAGACGTTGGGAGTGCCTCGGGCTCTGGAGAAATGACATGAAGATCCTCGAGTGACGAAGTAATGTCAATTATCCCCTCTGGGGGTCGGTGATGCAGGGCCAATTGGCGTTGCCTGTATGCAAGGATCATAGGACATTGGTATGTAAAATGAGCTAGCGAATTGCAGAGAGAGCAAGGGCATCTCATACGTTCATTAACTGAAGTAATGACATAGCGAATGTCAGTGATATTTTTTGAAGAGGACGTTGTAGGGTGGGGGTTGTTCTGGAAGTTCTGGCGTATAGCCGCTAACATCTGCCGAAAGCATGGAAGTGCTGGGCAATGATGAGTGTAATGGCCATATTCTGAACATATAACACAAGTGTATTTGGTCCTCAACCCTTTACTACTGGAAGGGTTGGTGGTAGTGGTGGGACTAGCAGTAGTGGCGGGTGTTGTGGGAGTTGGATTGGGGGGAATCAAATTCCTTAATTCAGGTAGTGATGGGCAATTGTTGGTTTGGTGGCCCTCTTTCTCACATAGTGCACAAGGTGGTGGGATGCGTGGAGGAAGGGGAGCGGTGGGCTCCTTCTTCTTCCTCCTGCCCCCAGCTGGAGCAGGGGGGTAGTGAGTGGGGGGGTGGTGGGGGTAAGGATAGGAACTGTCATGGGAAGTCCTTCCTGTGGTCGAGGGACCATCTCTGGTGGGTGTAAATACCAAACTAGGATCGCTAACACCATATTAGGTAGTGTGAGCGTTGGGGCTACCTGAAAAGCTTCGATACCTGGTGGAGGGTAAAAGAATGGAATTTGGGTGAGGGGTTGGGGGAATCTCTCCCAGACGGGAGTATTCTCTTGAGGGGATGTGGATTCGTGGACTATTGAGGTCGACGAGTGCGCAGGAGGCTCCGGTTGGAGTGGTTCTGCGACTATTGAGACGTCGGGAATGATTGAAGCCTCTGGAGGAGGAAGAGCATCCTCCATGTGAGTTTCATTAGATGAGACGACGCATACTTGATTAGGGGGAAGGAGTGGTGGTGCGCCATGGTACGTCCCTAACAAGGATGGATCTTTAAAAATCCCAGGACCCATCTCGATCAATGGATATGCGTCTGGATTGGTGTGGATGAGAGGAAGAATGTTATCGAGGTTGGCAGATGGGTTAGGCTCATAATGTGAGACTTGGTCGATGGTTACGATCTTCCCATTGTGGGGGAACATCATTGTCCGAAATACGGAAGAGGCCACTTCCTTCATAGCGTACATGTAGCTACGCCCGAACAGGATATTATAATCGAGCGGGGCGTCGATAACTTCGATATCAATGAGAATAGTCTTGTCCCCGAGTTCAACGGGGACATTTTGGAAGAGCCCTTCAGGAGAGGATGGTCATCCGTCATAAGCTCGAAATGTGATGGCAGAGGGAATGAGTTCCAGGGAACCAAGTTTTTGCCATACTGTTTTGGACATGATGCACGTAGAGGCACCTTCATCGATGATACACCGATGAACTGTGATGTTCCGTATTTTCACTGGTATTTGAAAAGCGATCAAGGCGGGAAGACGAGGTTCTCCGCTATCAAGATCAAAGGTGATGAGTCGAGTATCTGCAGGGTCGACTGCCCCCAAGGCGGAAAGTAAAGATTTCCACTGTGTAGGACAAGTGTGGAGGACTTCCAAGACTAACATGGCAGCCGAGGATTGTGCTAAGTCATCTACCAAGCTATAGTTATGAGCGGCCCTAGCCTGTGGGTTGTGGACATTCCTGCACAAGGGGATGCGAAGGATGCATAGTGGTGGTTTGGCTGAGGGGCGAGGGATCATCAACGGGGGTCCTGTTGGTGTAGGGTTTGTCTCTGGAGAGATGGGAGTAGACTCAGCGGGTGTATGATACTGACGATTCCGCGTTTGCAGAAGGATTTCTTCCTCACTGGTGAGGAGGATGGTACACTCTGCTGGGTTGTTAGGGTTGTGGTATTGTCCTACCTGAGGTGCGGGATGTTGTGTGTCATGTTGGGTGTTTATCACACCTTGATGTGGGATAGGATTTTGCAGCACGGCGGGAGGGGGTTGCTGCACGTATTGTTGTGGTGCCTGTTGAGGGGAAGTTTGTGCAGGAGAATGGGGGAGACTACCCGAGTCTTTCAACTGTTTGAAATCAGCGATTTGGGGGCAATGGTGAGTGTAATGACTGAACTCACTGCAAAGAGAACAAGGGAAAATGGTTTTAACATTGTTTCGCCCTTGGCGTTTGTTGTTATTGCCCCCTTGGGGGTTTTGATTCCCTTGGTTCTGGTTGCCCCTAGTGGGTTGGTGTTGTGGGGGTTGATTCCCGCCTTGACCAGGGTTGTTGTTATTACTGTTCCGTCATTTCTTCTTGGTATTGTTCGATGGGTGGGTGGGGTTGGATGTATTCAATTGTTCAAAATTCTGGTATTGTTGAGTAGCAGAAGGTTGAACAAAATTTACCCCCGCATGTGGATGTGGGGGAGCCATGGGTTGTGTAGGACCAGGAAAGGGGAAGTATGGATTTTGCGGTGGTACCGATCCATAATGCACATAGGAAGGCGTAGTGCTTTCACTAGTACTATAAGCTGATGTTGAGGGAGTACCACTGGTTGTGGGAATAGGTGGATGTATGGGAGGTGCCGGTGGTGGTCCACTGATGGGTGGAGGTATAGAAACAGGGTATGGCTGTTGATAAGTGGGTGGGGGGTAATAAGGAGTGCCCCCATATACCGGTGGGTATTGAGGTGTTCCATACATCGGTGGTGGTTGGGGTTGCGAGCCATGGTGTGTGGTGGCACCTGTGAGCCCGTCTGTTGAGTGAGAATCCCAGGTTTGTCTTGGCCAAACGGCACAGGTTTTGGAAGATCAGGAAGTACTATGTATAAGTACCCTGACTGTGCATAGATGAGGTCATATTTTTGGGCCTTACTGATGTCTTCCTCTTCGGATTGAGGGAAGGTGGAAGCGACATCCTTTCTAAGGAGAGAGACAAGTGATCTAAGAAACCAGTCAAGGCACTATTGCTTGGTGGTTTCTGCTTTACACAAACTCCGTCGCCTACGCCACTCATGAATGTGATCAGCGATGTGGGTGGTTGAGGTCTATTTGAAGTTAGAAAGTAGTTCTAGACCATTGTCATGGCGGATGGGTAATTGGAAGAAGGTCAAGAATGCTTTGGCTAATGACTCAAAGGTCCCGTGAGACCCGGATTTTTCTTCGACATACCATTTGGTTGATGGGCCAGTAAGTGTGCGTTGAAATAATCGCAGTCTGATGGAATCATCCATAATGCTATTGGAAGAACACCATAGATGAAAGGTCATGACATGGTTGGCGGGGTCATCCCCTGCCTTTCCTTCAAACTTTGGTATGTCTGAAGGAAGTTTTGTTGGCATTGCAGGCCATGTGGCATCATGCAATATAGGATCATTGGTGAGCTTGGTGAGATCCGGTATGTTGAGAGAGGCCAAGTATGGCATCTGTAGTGGTGGGGGAGGGTTAGCTCCATCCATAGTGTGTTGTGAACCTGACCCTTGATGGGGACTAGGTGGGTTGGTGCTCCCTCCTTGAGAGGAAGTGGGTCCTCCGCTTCCGTGTAAAGGAGAGCGAGTGAACGGATGACCTTGGGAAGTAGACCCAAGTAATGTAGAA
>ML787616.1:32701-60091 GCA_009831015.1 Picea engelmannii
CTTCACAGGTATCTCCCTGCCTTATGGTGATTGGAACACTTGACTTGGAGGATTTGAAGTTCCCTATTTGACAACCTCTATGTTTTATCAATGTGAGAACCAGATAACGGGGAGTTATTTGGATGCCTATCCCCGAAATCCTATCTAGACTAAAAAAATTATTTTGGCACCTCCTGTGGAGGAAAACTTAGTGAGTTTTTAGAAAGTTTTTAGATGAAGTTGTTTTGTGAGGCTGGGGGTGAAAACCAACCTCGTTTGATTAACAATAGGAGTGGATAGTCTTGTCAAGAAAAGATGGGGTATTTTCGGAATCCCTTTGGAGGAAACTTACTTGGACCTCCACGTTTCGAGAAGAAGCTATGTGAGTGAGAAGTGACTTTTGTGTGTGAGTGAAAGTGCACCAATTTTAGTTAATTAGATGTCACCTTGTTGCATGTGGACTTCGCTTGGTCCTTACAAGAGTTTGATTACCTAATTAGCTAGATGTCTTTGGTACAACCTTGCGGAATTCAAAATCCCTAGGAAGCTAGCATGTAGACATGTGGGTCTGTTACTATCCTTTAACTCCATATTGTGAGATAATCTAGAAAAAGCATGAAACTATCCTAGATTGAACATGTGGGCATGTATGGGCCCGTTACAAACCTTTAAACTCTCCTAGTGTTTTGATCTAAGAAAGCAGAAATTCAAACAATATCCTAGCTTTGTGACATGTGGGCATGTATGGGCCCATTACAAGAATGTGTTTGAAAAAATGAAGCTAAGAGGGGTCCCAAAAAGGGTCGTTGTCCTCTCCTAAAGGTTTAAAATTTTAAGGGAGATAAGATTGTTTTCACAATCTTTTTTTGTTTCTCAAGATCGCTTGGAAGTGCGAGAGAAGAGCATACTCAAGGATTGTTACTTCAATTTCAAGTCCCAATGTAAGTTTAGATGTGATTAAAATTGATGTCCACCTTAGATAATTAGTCAAAACAAGCCATCCATGTGGCAAAAAGACAAAGAAGGGAAATTGATTTTTATCCTCCTAAGTGCCTATGTTAGACTAACCCCTTTATATGTTGAGGGGACTAAGTGTGGTGCAGTATTTAGAGCATGCATAACATCATTTTAAGAGGGCCCATGGCCTTCCCCACATCCCAATCAACTTACAATGTGAAATTTTGTTCAAAATGTGTGGCCCCTAGTGTAGACAGGCACGCACAGAGCACCGACGCGCGAACAGAATAGAGTCAGAAGGCGCATGTGCGCAGAAAAAAACTGTTATAAAAGCGCATGCGCGCCCGATGCGCGTCTGTGGAGTGAGATACCCGCGCGCCTGTGGAAAACGACCGAGAGAGAAAATCCGGATGGATTTCTCTCAATTTTCCCTTGAATTGACTGGTTAGCAGGTCGACAGAGGCCGGTTTGTGCACCTGCAAGTTAATGAAAGCAAAAGAAGAGCAAAATAAACCCAAAATCAGGAAGGAATTGATACCTAATCCCCAGTATGGTCGCCAATCTGTTTGCACCCTTTTCGTCATGTTGTGAGCAAATAAGAGGTGCTTACATGCCCAGTTGGGTCTTGCTGAGCATGACAGTTGTAGAGGAAAGAGTTAGAGAAATAAAAACAAAACTATAAGCAAGAATTAAACTAAAACAAAATAAAATACTAAGCATGGAAATAGAGAGATAACAAGAACAAAAAGACCAATGTCACCAATGTTTTTAGGCTGATCTATTGATGAAATCAAAGCACAATGAAGAAAGGGGACTGTGAGTCCCTTCTTCCTCCAAAGGAAGGCTCTTGGATCCTCACAAGCTTGCTCTCCTTACAACAAGAAAAATAAAAATGGTGATGAAAGAACTCCTTTGCAAATTCACTCAATGGAGAGGTGAATTGCTCAATGAAATGGTGCTAATGTGTTATTGTCAAGGAGTGAGTCCTTAAAACAATCTAAGAAGCATAACATTACATGAAATTCCTTGAGAAAATGAGGTTTCTTCATGGCTTTTTATAGCATTGCATTGGGTGATTATGTAACTCCTTTGTAGTGTGAATAGAGGCTCTTTAGGGCTTTATTAGGTCTTTGACCAGCCTACCATGCGGATTCAGATCAGATTTGAGGGTCAAATCGACTTGGGAGCTGATCCATAAGTGGTTGGGAGGCCGACCAATTCAATAAATGCGTCGTTTAGTGGGTGCGCGGGTTTTTGCGCTAACAGCGGCGCATCGTGCGCGTATGCGTGCATGGTACGTTCATGTTCCGCGCATGTGCGCGCGCACCCAACTTCTGTAAAGCGCTCTTCAATTTTTGCTACTTTGTATATTTTTTTCACCTCTTTGAAATTTTATGAGATTAATTCAGTGCCATGAATGACTTCATTACTGTTTGACGATGCTGAGTTCTTGTCGCCATGTGCAGACGAAATTTCAGTGATAACACCGCCTTTAAAGAAGAGTCTAACCAAACCGGTTGATTCTCTCCAACACTTTCGGTCGCTTCAACCATAGATTCCTCCTTCTTATGCCACTTACTCATTTTCTTCTTAGCAGTTGGCCTGTTGATGACTAAATCCTTTATAGTGGGATTCAGCCTGACTTCCAATCGCGAGTCTATAACCGGCTCTGTGTGGAACTTAGTTGCTAGAATGTGCGCAAGGACCCTTTCCTCATTATTCACAGGAAAGCCTAGCATGCTGCTCGAATAACCAGTCTCACTCAACTTAGCCTTGTCCATGTATCTCAGGTTGGGGATATCGAAATGTGTCTTTACAGAGAGCAGGAAGTCGAGCAGTTTGGAGAGTACTTCGGTTATGGATACGCAAATATATTCATACTTGGGGAGTGGTAATTATAGAACTCCATTTATGAAGAGCAGATAGATTACGTACAAGAGTATTGGGTTTCCATGCTCAGCCAATCCATTTCAAATTATTATCTTTTGAGTTCGTTACATGGCGGCATTCAGCGAACGTCACATGGCTACGAAGTACCAAATAAATGAAGTTGGGTGATCTGACTAGTCGTCGTCCATTCCACGAGTGGTGGATTTGACATGTTGAGACACATGATACCGTGTCTTAGCGAAAGTGGTTTCGACAAACCACCTTCTTGTACAAGTGAATATCGAAAGGCACTGCGTGTCTATGTTCTCGAGACTTGGGTCTTATCTAGAATTTTCATGGTGATAACCCTAGGAAACCAGAAGTGATAACGCTGATGTGTTGTTGAATTGAAATGGTGCATATTCTCATGAATTGTTGAATTGTTAGCCTGATTAGTTTCGATGGTTGCACGTTTTGCAGAATTAACAACAACTCGGTTAGTTTAGACCAGTGTAGAGTCCATAGGAATGGAAGAGGCACAGGGAAATCACAATCATCCAGAGAAGAGAAGAGGGATGGATGTCCATTTGGGCATGGAAGGACTGAACTCCAACGGACATGGATAAGAAAGGAATGAAGATATGAATATGGCTGAGACCATTAAGAATTTGCAGAAGGATGTTCAAAGCCATAAAGCTGATAATGAAAGGCTTATGAAAGGCTTATGAAAGCCAAAGAGAAACATGATGAATTCAACATGAAGCTATTGGAAGGTTTGAACAGAATAGAGAAGAAATTGGTTAAGGAGAGTGACTCAAGTAAATATGAGAGTCACAAATATTTAGAGGAGAAAGGAAAAGTAAAAAGTGCTAGTAGACATCAACATCATCCCCAAAGGCATTCCTATAAGAGAGTAGGAAACAGCTCAAGTCTATCCCATGTCAGAAGGTATAAGAGATCTGGGGTGGATGAGTTGGGAGGAGAAATGAAAAAAATCAAACCTCCTACATTTGATGGTGATCACAAGAAGGATGAAGATGTCAAAACATGGTTGCTAGGCATGAGGAAGTATTTTCAATTGCATAATTATTCTTCTCATGCTGAAGGTAGAATCGTTATTTATCAACTCAAAGGAAATGCCTCCATGTGGTGGGATCAACTTGTGCAAGTACAGCACATTGTAGAGAAAAGTGTTACTTTGAGGGAATTCAAGAAGTATTTTGAGAAGAAGTACTTGACTAAGAGATACTATGACAAGAAAATGAAAGAGTTCTTTGAACTCAAGCTTGGAAATACGACCATAGATGAGTATGAGAGAAGGTTTCTGGAACTTCTGAAGTATGTCTCTTTCATTAAGGATGAGATAGTCAAGATTCAAAGGTATTTAAGTGGATTGTCATCGTTCATCAGTGACAAAATACAGTATGATGAACCAAAGACATTAGAAGAGAATAAGGAGAGCTAAATGCTTATATGACCAGTTGAAAGAAAGGCCAGCTTTCCAAAAGGCTTGGGAAGACAATAAGAAATTCAATATGGATCAGAGGAAGAAGGGAGCTAAGCCACCATTCTTTAGAAATAATCCACAATGGTAGAAAACGCATAAGGAAACCAGAGTGATTGACATAAGGAGTCAAGGGCCAAGACAACCACTTATGCAATGTTGGGGTTGTAAAGGAGACCATAGGTTCAGAGATTGTCCTCACAGAGGTGAAAAGGGTAGGGTTGTTCACAATGTACAATGAGTTGAGACAGTAGAAGACATGGGAAAATATGTGCCAAGGATTTATGCAGCCCTGAACAACAAGCAAGCAGAGTATTAGTCCCACATGATTGAAGTGGAAGGTATGATCAACAACCAAACCCTTGATATTTTAATTGATTCAGGAGCTATTCATAGTTATATAGACCCTAAGATCGTGGAAAGTTTGCAATTGCCAAGAAGCAAGCATGGAAAATCCTAGTTGGTGCAGCTGGCTACAGGAGCCAGAAGAAAAGTTAATGAGATGGTTAAGTCATGCCTCATAAACATGAATGCACTGAATACCAAGGCAGATTTGAACATCTTACCTTTAGGTTCCTATGACTGTTTAATTGGGATGGATTGGTTGGACCTACATCATGCTCTATTGGATTGTCATAACAAAGCATTCAATTGCTTGGATGAAGAAGGGAACCAAAGGAAAGTGCAGGGAATTCCCAAGGCAGTAACCGTTAGAGAAATTTCAGCATTGCAGCTGAAGAAATGTTATAGAAGAGGATGTCAAATTTTTGCAGCTCATATGGAGGAGACACCTAAAGACAAGGTGCCAAATTTGGAGGATTATGCAGTCCTGAAAGAGTTTGAATATGTATTCAAGGAAGTACCAGGACTACCCCCAAGGAGAGACATTGATTTCTCTATAGATTTGATGCCTGGAGCAGCACCAGTATCAAAGACTCCTTACAGAATGAGTACACCAGAATTGAAGGAGTTGCAAATGCAGCTTGAAGAACTTTTGAAAAAATGGTATATACACCCAAGTGTATCACCTTGGGGTGCCCCAGTCTTGTTGGTGAAAAATAAATATGGAACGTTAAGATTGTGCATTGACTTCAGACAGTTGAATAAAGTGACTATTAAGAACAAGTATCATCTACCAAGGATTGATGACCTCTTTGATCAATTGAAGGATGCAAAGATATTTTCAAAGATAGATCTCAGATCAAGATACCATCAGGTAAGAATTAAAGAAGAAGATATTAGAAATACTGCCTTCAGGACAAGGTATGGTCATTATGAGTTCACAGTGGTACCATTTGGGTTGTCAAATGCACCAGTGGTTTTCATGTGCTTAATGAATGGTGTTTTCTGAGAGTATTTGGACAAGTTTGTCATTGTCTTTTTGGATGACATTCTTATATATTCCAAGTCAGAGGAAGAGCATGAACATCATTTGAGGATGGTGTTGCAAGTATTAAGGGAACATCAGTTGTATGCCAAATTGAGAAAGTGCTCATTTTATCATAAACAAATTCATTATTTGGGGAATATCATCTCAAAATATGGGATAGCAGTGGACCCCGAGAAGATAGAAGCCATTAGAGAATGGTTAGCACCAAAGACTGTGACAGAGGTCATATCATTCATGGGCCTTGCAGGTTACTACAGGAGATTCATTGGAGGATTCTCAAAGATATCACACCCAATCACTTCCTTGCAAAGAAAGGGTATGAAGTTTTAGTGGACATCAGATTGTGAAAGGAGTTTCCAACATTTGAAACAATTATTGACAAGTGCTCCAATACTAAGGATTGCAGACCCAAATGAAGATGCATGTAATGAAGGACTTGGTGGAGTCCTCAGTCAAAATGTATTCGTGATATGCTACGAATCAAGGAAGTTGAAGGATCATGAAAGAAACTATGCCACTCATGATTTGGAGTTGGAAGCCATAGTACATGCCCTGACGAAATGGAGACACTACCTCATGGGAAAGAGGTTTGAGCTAAGAACAGACCACAATGGTCTGCAATATTTATTTGATCAGCCAAATTTAAATGCTAGGCAAAGCAGATGGTTAGAATTTCTAAGAAAATATAACTTTGATATAAATCATATCAAAGGAAAAGAAAATAAAGTGGTTGATGCACTCAGTAGGAGGGTGCATGAACTACGTGCTACAGCCATCAGCATGTATCAGACTGATGTTAAAAGAAAATTTCTGGAGACTGCAAATACAAATCTGCAGTACGGAGAATTGGTAGCAATGCTACAGCAAGGTAAGATACTTCGAAAGATGGATATTTATAACTTGGGAGTAGATGGAATATTGTTGCACAAGAACAGAATTTTCGTACCAAATGTCCGGGACTTGAAACGTATAATTTTGCATGAGATGCATAATGCTCCTTATGTAGGGCACCCTGGATATCAGAAAACCATAGCAGCGGTCAAGAGCCAATACTTTTGGCCAGGTATGAAGAGAGAGATAGCAGAATACATCGCAAGATGTATGGAATGCCAGAAAGTTAAAGCAGAACATAGGCACCCAGCAAGATTGTTGCAACCTTTTCCCATTCCTGAATGGAAGTGGGAAGTGGTGACAATGGATTTTATTACAGGATTGCCTAGAACAGGCAAGCTGCATGATTCGATCATGGTGGTAGTGGACAAGCTTACGAAAGCTGTCCATTTTATTCCACTAAAAACTACTCACAAGGAAGCAGATGTCGTTGATATTTTCATAAAGGAAGTGGCACGATTGCACGGAATTACTAAAACGGTTTTGTTTAACAGAGACCCGAAATTCACCTCGAATTTATGGAAAGGATTCGGAACGAATCTGAACTTTAGTATAGCTTATCATCCTGAGTCTAATGGACAGACAGAAAGAGTGAACAGGGTGATAGAAGATATACTAAGAATGTATGTGATGGACAAACCATCGAAATGGGAAGACTACCTACACTTGGTAGAATTCGCTTAAAATAATGGGTATCAGGCATCATTGAAGATGAGCCCATTTGAAGCACTTTATGATAGAAGGTGCAATACTCTAGTAATATGGGATAACCCAGCTGATAGAATAGTAGTCGGTCTAGAGTTGCTCAAGGAGATGGAGGACCAAATGTTAAAAATTAAGCATAATTTGAAAGTTGCGCCAAGTTAGCAGCCAGATTTTGTGGACCATTTGAAATCCTAGAGAGGATTGGTCCAGTTGTTTATATGATTGCATTGCCTGCATCTATGTATGTTCATAATGTCTTCTATGTATCATTGCTAAAGAAATATATACCCAATTCTAATCATGTTATTGATTGGAATGTAATTCAAGTGGATCAAGAAGGCACTTTTCAAGTGCATCCAGTGCGCATTTTGGACCGGAAAGTCAAACAGCTCCGGAACCTAGCCATAGGGTTTGTAAAGGTTCAATGGACCTAGTATGGTCATGAAGATGCTACTTGGGAGCATAAAGATGCAATGCGGAGAGAATACCCACATATTTTTGAATATTTTTGAAAAATCTGATATATATGGGTGTATGATGCACTGAGGATAGTGCATAAATAAGGGGAGGGGATTGTAATATCCCTCGACCAAACCCAATTGTAAATGTAATATAAATATACTTAAGTTGGTGAGTTGTTTTGACCTCATTTGATAATGCACATCATGTGGCATAGTGCATGCATGAACTGTGCAGTAAAATGATGTAATATGCACATCGCAAGATACCGCGCGCAGTAACTAAAGTACATGCAACCTTGAGGACAACGGATACCGCGCACGGTAACTAAAGTGTGTGCAATATTAAGGTCAGCGAACCTTTATGTATATGATATGTATTATAGGCCAGTGAGCTAGTATTATAAGACGGAATGCTTATATTTTGGTATTAGGCCAGAATGCCTAGATGTCAAGGGCCAATGCGCCTACTTTGTACATAAAATACATCACTGCGTGCAGACCGACCACAATAAAAGAGATGGGGGACTGAACTTCACCAGTTAGGGAAAGGAAGGGCCAAAAGTCAAGGGAATATTATATTAATATTTCCTAAAACATAAGGTATGGATAATTATTTTATCCTAAATTCTAAAGTTGGGGACAAGTGGACAAAAGTAACTTCCGATATGACAAGTGTCAAGTTGGGGACATGCATTCTTATTGTGGGGGAACTCAGCTCATGGGGGATTTCTCAGGGGATACCTTACCAACAGCGGGAGGACCATCATTCTCACCATCACTTTTCACGAAGAGTTCACAGTAATTCATGTACACACTCAGTTATCCAGTCAATGATTCCATGACCATTTCACTCATACATTCTGTTATCCTTGAGACAGCCATTTCACCATTTCGAAGCCTGTTTTCGCACCCTTTTGTTTGGTTGGTGTACCTAGTTAGCTTGGAGCGGGATTGAAGAAGCGGGTTGTCAGGCCCATGAGCAGTTCTCTGAGTGAGATAATTGTTGGGGATTGATTCCCAAAGGTGCTACACTGCAGCTACAACGCTCTGAGACTTCTGGTCCGACCTGTTGCTGAAGCCCTGGAAGGGAAGTGGGGCATCCGAGGGACTGTTGAGCAGAGAAGGGGCACACTTCCTTGGGTGGGATAGGCATGTGGGGAATGAGAGGTTGTAGGTTGTTAGTTGAGTGAGCACCTGAGATGGAGTCTTTCCTATTGTCCATGAGCCTTAGCCTGGATAGGAACCCTTTACCCTAGGTGGAGTTCAGTCCCAGCTCGGGGGTGACTCACTATTGAGAGTGATGAACAGTGTAGTCTATGGCTGGGAGGTTCATGGACGGTCTGTAAGTAGTTGGTGACAGTCTTTCTAAGATAAGTACCAATTGTATGATAAATTGATATGTTGTTTTGTTATTTACATGCCTATGTTACGATTTTATCATATATGTGATTATGATTGCTTGTGTGCTTATGGGTAATTTTCTGTAAATGATGCATATCTGTAGTTACTATTATTTCAATATAAAATTCGTATGTTACAGAAAGTAATTGTTCGTTTATGTTTATATGTAAAGATTCTTTGAGTGTGTTGTATGTATATGTTTTAGTTGCATGCAGTTTAAAGAGTAAATTTATGTGGCATTGCTTAGTTGACCACTGGGTATGCTATTGTATGTTCCGCAGTATGGGAACAAAAGTGTTCCCTAGAGTAGCATGGCCCGGCCTGATGGCTGGGAATGTTACCGACTGGTGTCAGAGCATGAGTGGTTGCTCTGGAGTGGCGTACCCCGGCCTGAGGTTGGTCGGGGGGATCCTTACACAATTAAAGACAAATTTTTCATTCCTATCATTGATGACCTTTTGGATGAATTCAGTGGTATTCAATACTTTACCAAACATAATCTTCGTTCTAGCTACCACTAGCTAAGTATGAAGGAAGAAGACCTTCCCAAAACTGCATTTCGAGCTCATGAGGGTCACTATGAATTATTTGTCATGCCCTTTGGTCTGTGTAATGCTCCCTCCACTTTTCAAAGTCTCATGAATCATATTGTCAGCAAGGATGTTGTATGAGTGGATCCTTAGAAAATTGAAGCTATGAAGAATTGATCTCGCCCTAAAACTCTTAAAAGCTTGTGTGTTTTCTTAAGTTTAACGGGCTATTATCACAAGTTTGTTTAGAATTACGGAAAAATTGGCACTCCTCTCACACCTCTTCTTAAAAAGAATGCATTCAATTGGACTCTCGAAGGTGATCAATCCTTCCAAGCCTTGAAAGAGGATATGTGCTTGACTTATGTCTTTGAACTACCAAACTTCACCAAGACGTTTGTACTATAATGTGATGCATCAGGGAAAGGAATTGGGGCAGTCCTTATGCAAGATGGCCGACCTTTGGATTTCACTAGCAAACAAATTTCAGAGCAACGTTTAGGCCAATCAACCTATGAAATGGAAATGTCGATCATGTTGCAAGCATTGGATCTCTGGCATCCTTATCTATTGGGGAAATGCTTCCAACTTAAAATTGATTATCGTAGCCTCAAGTATTTTTTGGAACAGAGAATCTCATCCCCAGAACAACAAAAATGGGTGACCAAACTGTTTGGATATTATCATGAGATCATTTACAAGAAGGGAAAATAAAATGTAGTTGTTGATTCTCTTTCAAGGAAATATGAAGGCGAAGGGTCCCTCTTTTCTCTCTCTTTCATTGTAGCAAATTAGCTTCAAGCAGTTCGTCGGGAATGGTTGCAATACCCCAAAATTTCTAGCATGATCCAACAATTGCAACAGGATTCTCATGTTGTTTCATGGTACTCTTGGCACAATGATGAGCTTCGCTATATTTAAGCAAACAATTGAACCTTAAATCCACTGTGTTGTCTGAGCTTCATGCTTCTCCCACAACTAGGCATTCATGTTTTACCCAAACCTATGAATGAGTCAAACGTTTTTTTTTTTCTAGGAACATATAAAACATGACATTCGCACCTTTGTGGTTGAATGTGATAAATGTCAACACAATCAAGGAGAAACTGTCAAATCTTCTAGCACACTCCAACTTCTCTCGATTCCACCTAGTATTTAGACAAATATTTCTATGGACTTCATTGTGGACCTACCTAAATCGCACAATAAGTCAGTTATCATGGTTGTAGTAGATCATCTTTCCAAGTATGTTCATTTTTGTGCTCTTCAACACCCATTCACAACATCCACGGTGGCCCAATGTTTTGTGGATAATATCTTCAAACTCCATGGAGCACCTCATTTTATTGTCTTTGACCATGATCCAACTTTCACTAACAATTTTTGGCAAAAACTGTTTAGGCTCCAAGGAACCCAATTGCATCTCAACACCCGCCTATCATCCCTAAACTGATGGACAAACTGAAGTTGTTGTTGAAATTTATGCAGCTACAAGATCTATTCTCCTGAGAATGGAAAAGACCCTAGTTGTAGACTAGGGCCCCCAGCACACTCCTGGGGTTTCTTGGTATGAGACCAAGAAGTGAGATCTATGGAAAAATACCCTTGTGAGGGCCCCTAGTAGATGACTAGGGTTCTTGGTCTAGAACCAAGTAGAAATACCCTTGTGAGGGCCCCCAGTAGATGACTGGGGTTCTTGCTCTAGGAACCAAGCAGAAAGACCCTTGTGAGGGCCCCTAGTAGATGACTAGGGTTCTTGGTCTAGAACCAAGCAGAAAGACCCTTGTGAGGGTCCCCAGTAGATGAATGGGGTTCTTGGTCTAGAAACCAAGAAGAAAAACCCTTGTGAGGGACCCCAGTATATGACTGGGGTTCTTGGTTTAGAACCAAGCAGCAAGACCCTTGTGAGGGCCCCCAGTAGATGACTGGGGTTCTTGGTCTTAGACCAAGCAGTAAGTCCCTAAATGTGTCTAGGGCCCCTGGATGTGTTCCAGGGAACCCTTGTTTGATGCATGGGTTGATCCTTGGTCTTGTACCTTGGTGGATAAGACCTTAGATGTGTTATAGGGCCCCCAGATGTGTTATGGGGCAACCTGGTTCTTGACCAGGTAGATCTTGGTGTAATAGCAAGATGTGTTGATATGTGATCCTCTTCTTCTCTCCTAGGATGTATCTAGGAGTGTCTATGAAGATGGACTTGATCACATTGTCGATGTACCGATAAATTTTATAGGTCACTATGAGACTCATGTGGACATGTTTTGTCATTATGTAACTCCCCTCGACTTTGTCTTAAAAGGTAACCCTTTCTTGTTTGCCTTCACTCTTGTTTTATGTGATGGGGATCTTATTTTATGTGATGGGGATTTTATTTATGGTATTAGGGATTTATATGTAATTAGGGTTTGAATTAAATATTAATTGACATATTAATTAATATTTATATTAATTAAATGTCAATAATTAAATATAATTCTAATTACCCTAACCCCTCTTCCTAAATATAAATTAGACCCTACCCTTTGTATTTTTTCTATAAACAATCACTCTCTCCTCTCTCTCCTTGGATGGCTACCTCGATGACTACTCTCTTGTGTGGTGCAGCCTCTCTATTAGTTATCAGTTTTCAGATTTGAGGATGCAATCTCCTTCTTGATACATGTTGGTGTATAGGGTGCATGCGGCCCCTCTTTCCTCAGCTGTCGAATCTGTCTACTGTGCAGGAGTGCCTACTACTTGGTTGTCAATCCTTTCCCTTGAGTTACAGCCAGGGTATGAGTGTCGCAACTCCCTTTCCCTGTTGTCTAGATCTATGTGAAGGGTGACTACCATATCTATGCTAGTATTCATAGCCCTCTCCTTCATCTGAGTTTAAGAAGCCACGGTTCTAGTGTTGCATGGTGTGTTGAAGTCCCAATGGAGGTTTTACTTTTGTTGTCCTACCTGTGGAGGGTTTGACATTGATACTATCAAATCTGAGTGTTTGACATTGATACTACCATATCTGAGCTTCTGTTTGAGGGTTTGGCATTGATACTATCAGATCTAAGTGTTTGACATTGATACTACCAGATCTGAGTTTTTGTTTGAGGGTTTGACATTGATACTATCATATTTGAGAGTTTGACATTGATACTACCAGATCTAAGTTTTTGTTTGAGGGTTTGACATTGATATTATCATATCTAAGTGTTTGGCATTGATCCTACCATGTATGAGTTTTGTTTGAGGGTTTGACATTGATACTACCAGATCTGAGATTTTGTTTGAGGGTTTGATATTTATATGTCAGATATAAGTTTATTTTTCTTATGGAACCATTGGTATTTTCAGATCTGATCTTGTAGTTTCTTAAGGAGCCTGTTGTTCTTCAAGATCTGAATTTGTTTGCTTATGGAGCCTCTTGTATCTCTAGATCTGAGTTTGTGATTGCTTGGGGTTATTTTCTTTTATGACTTTGGTTTATTATTGTTTCCATTGGGGTTTTACTATCCATGCCAAAATTGTCTCACAGTTCTCTTGACAGAGATCAAACCCTAGAGGTTTGATATATGAACCTAAACTTCATCTGAGCATACTTACAGAGGCATACTTCTACATGTGGCAGGTACATATTATTCATTGGCTAAGAGGTAAGCTAAGATTTGTTTTTCTGCACTCATGAAATTTGTTTATGTTCAGAAATTTAATTTCATGCATACAGATCTGTTTATTTCTTGGTTTAATGTGTTGATCTAAAATTTTTTAGTGAACAGAATTTAAAAGAATGTCATTGTTTCACTTTTTCCCTAAAATCTAACATGGTATCAAATCATAAGGCATAAAAGGATCTCTTTAGTGACAAACTCTTGAGCCTACGTAGATCCTTTTTCAAGGGAATGTTCTTATAGATCAAGAGTAAGTTGTTTCCTCCCTTTTTTTTTAGTATCACTCCTCCTTTTAGACTCTATAACCTAACTTGTTTTAAGGATGAGGCAGCCACTAGTCCAAGTCAATTATGAAATAAGTAAACAACAGATCTAGGTTGCTTATAGGAGCTGGTCTTTAACAACATTTTTTTCATCCCTACTGTGAGCAATCTTTTTGTAGATTTAAGCCACTTCTTGAGACAGGAGGGAAGTCCTTGAACCTCGAATTCAAGCACATACAATACGACTAAGTATGAAAATCCTTGCCTTCCAAGGTGAAGGGAATGGATTGGACTTAATTTGCAGATTCCAAACTGGCGAAGGCAAATTACTGTTCATTGTTGATTTTGATTCAGACCATGTTAGGGATTCTAATTTCTGAAAGGGGACTCCTAGTAATCCTCTAGTTTACCCATATTTATCTAATGATTTTCAAACCATTTCTACTTTCCTTTGACTGTAAAATAAATGATGACACTTACCCTCAGTAACCCATCTCACTTCTGAGCTAGGCCAAGCTAGTTGAAAATTTAATACATAATGCTTGGGAATGTAACCATCATCTTGAAGATCACAAGAGATAGGTTGCATCCATTATAATGTTATTGTTACTGATGCTTGGTGAGTTCTTAGCTTTCATTAAATAAGATTTTGATAAATTACAATGGCATTGACAGAGTCACTGGTAAAGGAATTTTAAAATGGGAAACTGTGTAACTTCAATGAATGATAGCACCTTATGCACTTAATGATCATCCATATGTTTTGTACTACAAAGAGTACACGAGCTTTAAAGTTAACCATAATGCATTGAGTGGTGGAAACTTGGCAATTCTTTGGTGTTTGGCCTTTGAGAGAAAAATGTGAGGGCTGATTTTTGTAAGAACTAAATTTGGGACAATATAGTCTTTGGCATCATTCTTTAAGACGTATTGATAACTTTTAGCATATGGATGAATATTGTATTATCCACATGACAGTGGGATAATCTCTTGAGGATATGGAACTTGACTAACAGATGCATGTCAAACATCTGCATACACAGTAGATGTCTTAGATAGCTTCAGTGGGTAACAGGTTGCAAAGGACAAGTATGCCTTCAGCCCAAGCAAGTTCAAGGTAAGTCCAGGTATGCACCACTTGCACTCATTTTATGACTGCTAGTGACAGCAAGAAGAGCTATGTTTATCTTCATGTCATACTTATGAACCATGTCTCAAGCAATACTGTCATAATCTCTTTTGTATTCTTGTTATATGACCAAGGAAGTTGTGATCTCAGCACATACTTATTTTAATTGATGTAAGCTAGGTCTTTCTCCCTGGTTTGAAAACTCAATAGTATGTTGGTCTATTATCCCTAATATGAAAGAAAACATGTAATCTTGGGTTATTTTTCTTGGTTAATGAGTCCAACAAATTATCTTGGTAGTTGGGGTATTTTTCCCTGGTTTTGGGAACCCTACATATATCTCTTTTAATCAAGAATCTCCTAGATTGTTACAAGCTCCGAGAGCTTGGTATGAAAGTATTGGCAGTCTCTCTACAGATTCTTGGGTTCAACAAGAGTATTGCAGATCCCAATATTTATATAAAGATTGTACAAAGTCATCTTGTTATCTTAGGATGATTTGTTCCTTACAGGAAAGGAAATTTTTTGATAGCTCAAACTAAGAGGGATCTCTTCAGCAGAAGTTGAAATGAAAGACTTGGGTCTTTTGTATTATTTTTCTGAGCTTAGAGGTGTGACAGAATCCAGGTGAGATGTTTCTCTCATAAGAGCAAGTACACAGTTGATATGCTCCGCAGACTTGGCATGTTGGATTGTAAGTCCATATCCACACCAATGATTTCTAAACTGAAGAAGTTACAAGATCAAGGTACAGTTTTGTTACCCATGATTTTTGTCATCATGATGGTGTATTGATGATGGTGTACTCAGGCTCTTCATAAGAACTTTCTCCTGAGAAAATTTATATTCATCTCTTCCCAGAAAACTCATATTTGAAGAGAGTTCGCAGGTTGCTAGTATCCTAGGGTGCGAGAATGACCCATTCTTGCAGGCTGCCTTAAGCTGGGGTGCGAACTTCTCGCACTGTGTAACATAGCTAGGGTACGAACCTTCTCTAAAGCATGGAAAAAGATGAATTCTCGATGGTTCTAGAAGGGAATCTTCTAGAAGAATGGGTTGGCATTCGAATGGTTATCCTTGTATTGGACTCCCTGATATTGTGGGATCATTCTTATCTAAGTAACTATCTCATTCTTTCCTATATATTGATGGAATTCTCATGGAAAAGGTTAAGCAAGATTCATTGGAGAATTGGTGAAAGAATCGTGTGAAGGACTTAGCTTGAACAGGAGCTTGGAGACTCTAGAAAGTCTATCAAGAGGATTTGATCTTATTCATACAAGGATTGAGCAAGTGTGTGTGTTGGAGCCAAGAGCCATCGAAAGGAAGCTTGCGACATCAAGGCTATTAGGTTGTAATATTTACTTTCAATTAATATGATACAGTGGCATGTCCCTTTCCCATAAAGCTATTCTCACTTTATTGTGTAATTCCTTGATCATACACATAAGTTGACAATTGAATATATTTTGCTATCTTCACTTTGGTTGGTTTGTGTTGTCTTGGTCTTGACCTCACGAGAGCACCGGAGTGAAGCGGGAGCAACAGAGACCCGAGGAAGCGATACAAAGGTATGTTATTTGTTCCTTCCTATTAGCTAATTCAATGGTCAAAACTTAGGGAAATAGTCATGTCCTGTCCTGTTTTGTTCTAGATCCAGGTGGATCTAGGGAGATCTGTTAGTGTCCGCACCTACCGATTAGTCCGATAACAAAATTAGCGACTCCACTGGGGATCATAACCCATTTTCTTATGGTTTTTGGTATTTTTCCATGGCCATTTTCTCTTGTCTTACCTTTCTCCTTTCATATCAATCTCTGAGTCTTCAGGATACCCTGATAGACCCTCTGGGTCCAGAGGCCTCTTCAAATTTTGTGTCTTTTTCCAAAAATTTGACTATTTTCAGACATTCTCGCACTGCACTCCACAGAGCCTGCGAGAACATACTGAGTTCACACCCTGCCTTTAGGTTCAGTGTGAGGTTCTCGCACTCTGCTCAAATCCCACCTGCGAGAATCAATCATTCTCGCACTGTGTAACACTCTCAGCCTGCGAACCCATTTTTTCAAAATTTTGGCTTTAAGATTTTTGCATCTTGAACTGCCCAGATCAGTTTAGATGCCTAAAAAAGTTTCTTGGACCATTGATTGATGTTCTCTTGTCTTCGTTTCTTGTGCATGAACAGTCTTAGGATTTCAAAGGCTCTTCATGTCACATTGTTCTTGACTTTCGTTTCTTGACTTTTTTTGGCAAAGCTATACTCTCTAATTTCGGAATCTGAGTGTGCTTGTTTGGTTAAGGACCAGCGATCAGTTGAAAGTTGAGTTTCTTGATCTTTCTCATTTTCTTATTCTTTAAAAGATCACTTTTCTTATGCAATTGAAAAGACTAGATTGGTTTGCTTCTTATTTTTGTTTTCATTGAAAGAGTGGTTTGGTTTTTTATCTATTGATTGTTCATTGATTTTTTATTTTCTGCACTCTCACCATCAGGGTGTAGGTCCTTTTTGAAAAGTGAACAAACGTTTTTCTTTCAAAAGCATTTTTTCGTTTTCAAAAGTATTGAAAATCAATTCTTGAAGTTATTGAAAAAGAAACAATAGAGAATTGTTATTGATGCGTGATTTGTTGCATTTGCATTTTAAAGGAAATTGTGTCTTGTAGTTCCAAGTTTGATCCAGAAAACTTCTCTTAACCTCCCGTACATAGGATTCATTGAACGAAAATTGATATATTTCATTTTCATCCATGCATTGTTGGGTCAGAGTCTGATACAACATAAGTTTCATCTTCATTTCCTTTGAATAAACAACAGCTCTTAATAACACTGCGCAATTGTAAAATTTACCTAGTAACTCTTTTCTAGGGCTCTATTACACCAACATTTAGCTAGGCTAGCGCTTTGGAGTAGGAAGAGAGATACACTCTTCAAAGCACAAAACACACAATAGCATCTTGTGTTAAGGAGTGTTAAATTTCATTTGCAACATCTTGTCCTGGGAAGCCTTTCTCACACAAGGGTCAAACACGAGGTTGCATTGATATTGACTGAGTTATTCACCTTGCTTTGTTGATATCAGTGTAGAGATTGCACGTATTACGGGGATCACTCGGAGGTATACCCACAATGATGAGTGGAAGCCTTTTGAGTTGATTTCGGGCTAGATACCCTGCCCTTGCGTGTGGATCGGACTGTCGACTGTCCCCCCAGGATTTATTGTTCTCAGTGGTAACCTCAGTGACCTATCTTTCTAGGTTCTTACACGAGGTGACTGTGAAGGGGAAAGTCTTCACGGTACCTGGAATTGACGTTGACCAAAATCACTCGGGCTCCTTGGAGGGTATATCCACGATTATGTGTGGGAGCTTGCACCAGGGTGTAAGTCCGTTAAGCAGGTCGTCAGCGTAACTTTTCCACCCTAGCCCAGCCCCTTCTCGTCTCGTTGTTGCGACGTTAGATTTAATCACCAACTAGTGGCTTCGGAATTAGAAGGTCATGTTTGCTTGGTGTTACTTCCTAGATTTTGTTTACTAGCGCGTGTTGTTTTTACCAAAGTTGACCATACGGTTTTCTTCGTGAAGTTTGTCACTCGTTTACAATAGCTCCTCCACGTCGTTCACGTAGAATGCAGGGTTTATCTCCAGAGCATCTAGAAGGTTCTCAACCCTTGCCTACAAGTACACCTGAGGGCTCTCCTCGACAAAATGAAGTCACAGTCGTCACCACACCACAAGTGGAACAGACTGACTCTCTAGAACATTTTCGAATCACAAATACTCTAGAGGAATTTCGACTTCACCGTGATTATGAGCGACCGTTTATGCGACTGAATTCTTCCGGAGACTTGGTTGTTACGTCTTCTGGATCACCAGTTGGACCCTTTCCAGGCATAGAAGGCCAAGATCTTTTTTGGTCTACAGGTGTTTTTCGATGAGACCTTTTTGGTCTAGGCTCACCTGTGATTTCCGAAATCACCCCACCTGTGATCTCTGAAATCTCTAGTCCAGAGACAGTATCGTTGACTACTGCCTATCACTTTACCGTCCCTGCCGAAATGGCCCATCTCACAGATACTACGAGTGTTCCAACCGGGTTTACTGCGGTTAGTCTTGCTCCCATCAACACACCGCGAACGCCCAACGTCACTCCGACACTACCACCTAGATACCGTGCGTTAAATGTTTCCATTTACACTCCTATGCAAACCCCATCCGGATCTCCTGGTGGTCCTTCTTCTTCTGGGCATTCTCTTCCCGGTTTTATTCCAACACTCCCTCAATTTCCTTTTGGAGGACCTTCTTCGTCTTCCACTAGCAGTCTTTATCCCAGTGACACTATTCCTTCATTCACACCAAATTATCAGATTCCTATCGGTGGACAATTTCACCAAGGTGGTATGACTCAACCCCCTCTCAGCGGGCAAATTCCTTTTGGAACGCAAATCCCAATTGGAACACAACCCCCAATTGGAACATTGCCCCCAATTGGAACACCACCTTTGATGGGAGGACCGACCCCACCTTATGGGCAAAACATACCTCCCTCCTTGGCCCAGTATTGGAATCAGTTGATACAACATCCTCCTCAATCGACTGGGGGGCAGCAATTTCCAGCTGCGTCCGTAATACCCCCTAGTATGGGCCAACCATATCCAGGTTCATTCAATCCCATTTGGGGGGAGAATGCTCAAACTCAAGTCCTTGTTCCAGGGTACAATCCCATGAGCTACTATCCTCTTCAACCACCATCGAATCTGCCTGGGTCTTCACATTATATGTAGACTTCTTATGGTCCTACTGGTTTGCCGACAGGGCTTCCTCCCCAAAGCCACCAGTACCCGCAGGTGAATCGACAATTACCCTTCATAGCCACTTTGGATCTCCCGTATTTGTCAAGGATTTTAAATGATCCAATTCGTCACTCTTCCCAATGGCCTGCTATACCCACCAAGCTACCATCGGACATTCCCAAATTCGACGGCAAAGCGGGAGAGGACCCAAACAATTACGTTATGACTTTTCACCTATGGTGTTCATCCAACTCGTTGATGGATGACTCTATTTGTTTACGTCTTTTTCAACGAACCCTCACAGGTTCTGCTGCGAAGTGGTATATCGAATTGCCACAAGGTTTCTTCTCTGACTTCAACACCCTAGCTATGGCTTTCCTCACACACTACCAGTTACCGATTCGTTATGACACGGGGACCGAGATTTTGACTTCTTTCAAATAGAACAAGGCCACTCATATATCCGATCACATTCATGAGTGGAGACGGCGACGACGTCTTATTAAACTCGAACTCCCCGATCAGTTGTTGGCAGAATGGTTCACCAAATCGTTTGTAAACGACATCGGTCGTGACATTGCCATGGATGGAGTGGTCACAGAAGATCAGGCTATAAGTCGTGCTCAATATATTGACCTCGTTTACTCGCAAACGGGTACCCTTTACGATTTACTACCTGATTTACCTCGTCCTTCCACTTCCACAACTTCAACTACTCTAGTTGCCTCGCATGCAGCTGACGGAGTGATTGGCACTTTCCAGGCCCAACCACATTTCGCCTTAAGCACAAACCCCAAACTTGCTTCTTCTAATGTTCAAAATGCTCCGTCTCCTGCCCCTCCCACCGGCAAGAATTCTGAGGTAAATGCAGTCCAATCTACCCCAGCCGGTAAAAACAAATCTAAAAAGGGGAGAGGTAAGAATAAGGAGGACAAAAATACTTCTCAAGATGAGCGAACCAAAACTACCCCTGTTGATGATCGGGATAAGCGCAAACCTCGATACCCTTGTCTTATCTGTGGTGATGATCACTACACGAAGGATTGTCCATGACGCGTCGAGGTCACTAAGTTCCTTCAAGGAGATCCAAAACCACCTGCTCCGGTCGTTTTGTCCCAACCCTTCCCGTCTCAACAACAGGCTCAGTTGATCATTCATGACCAACCCTCATCTTCTACTACATCATATGTTTTGATGTGTACTGGCGATTCAAAGCAGAGCGACGTTGCACTCACTACTCAAGCCAAATATTATTCTCCCTCTAAAGAGAAGGTTGATGATCTACCACCTTCCTCGGTACAACCCTCTCTCGCGACTCCACCTACCAACGGTCCTCTTCATCTCGAACGACTGAGCCTCGACACAGTTCTTCGACCCCCCCCAAAGGGTGTCGTTTGGAAATCGGCTTTCAATCCTCATGCTCGTGTTGCCTAGAACTACAGCATTGTTGAAGATCTGGCCCAAGCACCTTCTGCGATGTCAGCCCTTGAAGTCCTTCAAACTTGTCCCGCACAACGGAAGGCACTGTTGAAAGTTATCGGTGGAATCGATCCGACGGATATGAATTTAATAATTTTTTACTTGGAGGATCACATTCCAAGGTTACCCCCTCAACTCGCATTTCAGATCCAAGTGATTGTCTCTGAAAAAAACATTTGTCGAACTGTTATCGACGAGGGTGCCTCGACGTGTGTCATGTCTCTTGCTTGCTGGAAAGCCATTGGCTCTCCTTCTTTGAACAAATCCTAGAACACTCTTAAAGCCTTCAACGGCTATGGTTTTAAGCCCTACAGTGTCCTTCCTTCATTTCCCATCACGTTAGAAGGTAAAATAGTCCAAGTCGAAGTGGAATTCTTTGACGCTCCCCTTGATTACAATCTTCTGCTTGGTCGCAGCTAGATCGATTCCATGCGCGTAGTTGTGTCGACCCTTTTCCGTGTGGTACGTTTCCCACATCAAGGAAAGGTCATTACCATCGACCAACTAGCCTTCTTCAATTCCGATACTCGTACTGGAAACATCTTGTTTATCGCTAAAACCCCACCGAGTTATGAGAACGTCAGTGTAGGCCTTCTCAAGGATTCTTCGTTAATGGGTACTTTCCCCATTCCACCGCCCGATGTTCCACGCTCGTCTTTTGCTTCCATGAACATGATCTCCACCTCGCCTCACGAACTTCCTACGTCTCACAACCCCTGGATAGTACCTGACCCTGGAGATCATCTTCGTTTCGGTGACGCAATGTCGTTAAGTCCGGTTGAATCTGCCTATCAGGCCATTCAATCGGCAACACCTTCTACCCCCTCTCTTGGTGAATTGTCTCCCAATCCTTTTCGTGTCATTTTTCCCACAGACGAGATGATCATGTCTGTCATGGAGGACACCCCTTGGGACGATGGGCATCATCATTCCATCCTCTTTCTGGAGCAACATACCATTGAGAACTATCAACAGATCTCGACCCCGTCGAACGTTGTTGTCATTTCCATCGTTCCCGAGTCCGCAAACGATGTGTTTTCCGAAGGGAACTTAAGCAATATCTCGCCCACTATTCCCCTTGACATATCCGTCAAACCTGGGATTGTCGAAAATGTCCATATCGGAGCTTCGTGTTCTTCTGACGAAGTCGTCACCTACACGTCCCTTTTCAAAGAGTTTCATGATATCTTCGCATGGAGCTACGAAGAAATGTCGGGTATCGACCCTGAGATTGTGATACATGAGATAAAGACATACCCTGACGCTAAACCCGTCTGGCAATGCCTTCGTCCAGTTCACCCACGTAAAGCGACTGCTATCACACTCGAAGTCGAGAAACTTCTGAAGGCCAGCTTTATTTATCCGGTGTCTCTCACAGACTGGGTTTCCAATCTTGTCCCGATTGACAAGAAACAAGGTACCATTCGTGTCTGCATTGATTATAGGGATATCAACAAAGCTTGTCCCAAAGACAACTTTCCTACCCCCTTCGTCGATCATATTGTCGATGATTGCGCCGGAAGTGAAATCTTCTCTCTCATGGATGGTTTCTCTGGGTATAATCAAATCAACATTGTTCCCGGGGATCAACATAAAACTGTTTTTATTTGTCCTTGGGGTACTTTTGCCTATCGGAAACTTCCTTTCGGTCTCAAGAACGCTGGCGCAACTTTTCAACGCGCTATGTCTTATGCTTTCCATGATATCAAGCACATCGTTCAACCATATTTGGACGATTTACCCGCTCACTCAATGCGTCGAGTTGATCACCCAACCCATCTCCGAGCCATTTTCGTCCGCTGTCGGTTCTACCATATACGTTTGAATCCTCATAAGTGTGTTTTTTGCGTGGAATCCAGTCGACTTCTAGGTTTTATCGTTTCGCGTCAAGGGATCCAGGTGGATCCTTTAAAGGTTGAGGCGATCCTTAATCTCCCTCCTCCTTCTACACTTCGCCAGTTACAAAGTTTGCAGAGGAAATCAAACTTTCTTCGTCGTTTTATCCCAAATTATGCCGAGATAACTTGTGGATTTACGCGGCTCTTAAAAAAGGATTCAGAGTTCGTCTGGGATACCATTGCCAACAATGCTTTTGAAGCTTTAAAATTGCCCCTAACGCGTGCTCCGCTTCTCTTTCCCCCCGATTACAATCGCGATTATTTCCTCTACCTTGTTGCCTCGAATTACACCATTGGTATGGTTCTCGTCCAAGAGGATGATGCTAACGATGAACATGTTATTTACTACTTGAGTCGAAGTCTAACGCCTACTGAAATCAAGTATTTACATGTCAAAAAACTGGCCTTGGCTGTCGTCCAAGCCATCCAACGCTTCCAGCACTATATCCTCTCACGCAAGACTATAGTGATTTCTCACTACAACCCTATGCAACACATTCTGACACGTCAATTTCTAGGGGGAAAATACTCCAAATGGATTGTGATACTCTAGGAGTTTGACTTGGAATTAGAACGCGCCAAGTCCAAGAAGTCCTTAGCTTTTGCTGAGTTGATATGCGACTTTCCCCATTCTGAAATGGAAACAGTAGCAGCTGATTCATTACCCGATGAATCTCTTTTCCTTATCAGCACTGATGATCTTTGGTATGGTGATATCATTATATATCTCCAAACCCAGACTTTCCGGCCAACGTTTTCTAGTACTGGCCGACGTTGCATACGCTATCAAGCCCATCAATATATTATCCTTGGGGATACTCTTTATCGTTGGGGGATTGACTCTGTTTTTCGACGTTGTCTAACGTTCGACGAAGCCGAGAAATCTCTAAATGACTGTCATTCTGGAGCCTGTGGTGGTCATATGTCTGGGTATGCTACTGCCCAGAAGATCTTACGAGCCGGGTATTTTTGGCCTTCTTTATTTAACGACTGCATAATCGTCGTTCAAAAATGCCATGCTTTCCAGACCTATAACAACAAGATACGGTCACATCTTGCTCCTCTTCACCCTGTGGTCTCAGTTGGTCCCTTTGCGAAATGGAGCATCGATTTCATGACATGTCACCCTCACTCGGCCAGGGGGCATGGTTACATCATTGTAGTTGTCGATTACTTTACAAAATGGGCCGAGGCGATGCCGACATTTGACAACACTGGAAAGACCGCAGCATTATTCATTTTTAACCACGTCATAGCTCGTTTTGGTGTGCCCCAAGTTATCGTCACTGATCACGGTAGCCACTTCGGAAACTTCATGATGTCCAAACTTACTGAAAAGTTGGGTCTTCGCCATGATAACTCAACGCCCTATTACCCACAAGCCAACGGCCAAGTCGAAGCAATTAACAAAGTTCTCATAACTATGCTTCGACGAATGATAGGGATTCACAAAACAAGTTGGCACACAATGTTGTTTTTGGCATTGTGGGCTTACCGGACATCCGTCAAATCTGCTACTGGGTTTACACCTTTCCGGTTAGTCTATGGTTTGGAAGTTATTCTCCCGATTGAATGCGAGATACCCTCTTTAAAACTAGTTGTTGAACTCCTACCAAACACTTCTGCTGAGGAAGAACGCCTATTGTATCTTATGCGATTAGACGAAACTCGACGCGATGCTACCCTAGTTATAGAAGCTCGGAAGAAACGTGTCAAGGCCCAATACGACAAACATGTCAAGCCTCGCGTTTTCTCCGAAGGAGATCTCGTTCTCCTCTATGATCAAGTTTGAGATATGCTAGGAGATGGAAAATTCAAAGCCATGTGGCGAGGTCCTTATATCGTTCGACGAGTTTTGGAAAAAGGAGCTTATGAGTTAGTAGATTACGATGGTATCCCTTTGAGTGAACCCAGGAATGGGTTGTACTTAAAGAAGTACTATGCATAAAATCATATGTGCACGAGTACTTGTATTTTTATTGTATCATACTTCTTGTGTGTTACTATAGCTTGCTTTTGTTGTTATCTGGTCTCTGCCCTTATGTAACGTTGTGTTTGATTTCTAGATGTCGGAGTCTTCGCTACCCTATATTGGCTTCGCTGATGGTGCTAGTCGTAGTACTCAGAACCTTGCTTCTGCTGCATGGGAAATTTACGCCCCTACAAACGAACTTGTCTCCTTACGAGGTGTGTGTCTCGGCCGTACAACCAACAACATTGCAGAGCATAGCGTCGTTATTGAATTATTGGTTGATGCTATCTTGCTCGGAATCCGACATTTGGTTGTGCGACTCGATTCGCAGCTTGTAGTACTACAGTTAAGTAATATATATACTATTTGAAGTCCTACTTTGTTACGGGTGTATTTGTGAATTCGCCTCTTGGAACATTATTTTGATTACATTGCATATCAACATATTCCTAGATGTCTAAATACATTAACAGATGCATTGGCTAACTATGTATTAGACAGACATTTGGATCATTTATAAATCAATCACATCAATTTTCATTACACATGATAAACCGGTAGAAGTCGTCTGTATATATAACGATCAAAAGAGTTTTTTACAAAAAAGTTTTGTCCGAAGACCAAAATGTGAAAATCTAAAGCTCATAGCTTCTACTAAGTGATGTCATGGATGACGTTCACGGTAACACACGACTGCCCGGGAAACTCTATGGAGCAGTCGACTCATGGACTCTGACACTCCTACTGTATGACGTTGATCGCGTCGTGGAACCTCTCCAAGAGGCGTGTCTGGAATATCTGTTGTCAAACCCTCAAGGCTTTGTTCCACTGCTTGATCATCCCTGGCATCCCATTGTGGCACTGGCGCTACCTCTCCTCGCCGTTGAATGGGAGAAGTACCGGAAAGTCGATAAGATCCCACATATGTGTCATCAACAACGAATTTTTTGTTTAGTCTTTGGACGAACATATAAAAAACATTTGAATATGATAAAATTAAAAAAAACATTTAAAAAGAAAAAAAAGTGCGTACTTCTTACCAAGTTCCCCCCATTGAGCATCCTCCGGCAGGACTAAGTATAGATCTCCTCGGAAATCCAACCCAGCATAAGCATAATCGTCAACCATCAACATCTGTGGTTGCAGCCAGTCAAAGAATGCATCATCATACTTGATTATTGGTCCAGCTACGTGTCGGGCCATGAGCTGACACCATCTCAGCATTCTTGGATCCTTGGGAGCCGGTAAATTCCACTCCACCTGCAGCCTCAGTAATGGAACCCTCTCGAGAAAGAAGGACACTAACAAAGATCCGTACCCGAATTGCTTCAGGTTGCCTCGTCTGCATTTGGTCAACTGCCTTTTTATGCTACGAAGCACTGCATTTGCCCAGTTAAAAACTCGAGGTTCAGTACACTCTATAGCATACTGAAAGTAACTCTGGAGCGCCATGTGAGGAGCGGAGCTCCCGGCCATACGTGCAATGGTGAATAAAATAGTACGGAGGGTCAAACCCCGCACTCCCCAAATAGCTACTTTCCCTTTCTTCCTCTCTGCCTCGGGAACACAGTGTAAGCGGTAGTACTCACTCATGGGCAGCCCACCACCTCTGCTACCAATCAGGCTCATGTGGTACCCACGTCGAGACAATCCAGTCAAGAAGTAAATGTCCTCAATATCTAAGGACAGTGTGTGGACCCTTACATGAAATACCTGCTGATCGGGATCCCACATATGCAAAGGATACTCTAATAACCTGACTTGGGCCCTCATGCACGGAATACGAAAGTACTTCAGAAGGCCACAATTTCTCAAAGCAGTAATAGTGGGTGGATGATTTCCGGCAATGGCATTGTTTTCTTCGTGCTCCCTTTCGCGCCATTCAAGAACCATTTTGATGACCAAATGCCTGCATAAGAAGCACAAAAAGAGGATTAGCAACTCTATTCATGAATTGGTTCTCTTTCTTTGAGTAAATTTTTAAAAAACTTTTGTGCTTTGCGGTTCTCGCAAGTGCCCTTTAGGCACAGTGCGAGAACCTCGCAGGCTGCTATGGGCTCACCTGTGAGAATGACCCATTCTCGCAGGTCCCGTGTAGCCCACCTGTGAGAATGGTTGAGCGCAAGTAGGGCTCACAAAACCAACTCAAAAAATGAATTTTAACCAATGAAAATGAAAAATTAAACCATGAAAGAGATGAGGACAAAGAGCCTACCTCACTGTCGTTGACGGCTCGACTAATGGACGCTCGTAACTCCCGCAATCTGACGCCGAACTTCGAGGGTAAAAGAGGGGTTTTTGGGCTCAAATAGTGGAAAAGTGAAAATGATATAGTAAAAAGAGTTTTGCTCCTTTATATTTACTTTTACCATGTTATTTGGTTTTTTTTATGATTATTTATCTATTAAACCCTAATCCCTAATGTCCTTTTGAGTGTAACTTTTGCAGGCGTAATGACTTCGATGTTCATATACAGGGATGCGGACATAATTTTTCTTTTTTCATCCATGTTTTGATTGTTTTTTA
>ML787616.1:90057-124039 GCA_009831015.1 Picea engelmannii
GGAAGACCAACAGAATTCTTTAAAATTAAAAGAGGACTAAGAAGGGTATCGTTTGTCCCCCCTATTGTATATAACAATGGCCGAGGCATTAAGTCAGAAGTTGGAGCATGACTGAAACCTTGGGAGGATACAGGGCATTAGCTTTTCTCGAGTGAAAGGAATAAATCACTCCCAGTTTGCAGATGATACCCTATTTCTGGGAGCAGCCTCGACTATAGTAGCAAAAAGATTCAAGATCGTATTAGACAGTTTTTTAAATGCCTCTGGAGGGAAGGTGAATAGCAAAAAGAGTCAAATCCAGTTCACAAGTTCAAATCCAGAGGGGGATCGGGTATGTATACCTCCATAGACTTTAGCAGTCAAATCGCTGCACAGAGGGGGTCCATTGTCTCACAAACAAGGGGGTCTCTTACACCAATTTGGTGTCTGGCTTGGTCATGACCTTAAAATTAGATTATTTTTATTATTAACAAGTGCTCAACTGCAAGCAATACCAAGAATTTTGGGCTTCCCAAGTGTTGAAATTTGGACTTCATTTAAATATCTTGGAATGCCAATATTGATAAAAAAATCCAACCTCTCAAGCTTGGCAAGAGATGCTGGGGAAAATGCAAAATCAAATTCAACAGTGGGGTGCACGATGGTTGAATCTAACAGGAAAGATAACTTTAATAAAGTCAGTGTTATCGACACTTCCAATATATCAGTGTGCAGCGTTGCTAGCCCCAAAAAGCATTATGGATCAGCCTGCATGGAGAATAAGGAAATTTTTGTGGGAAGGAGGAAAGACCAATACAAAAAAATATCACCTCATCAATTGAAATCCTATCAGAATGCCCAAGGACAGATGAGATCTAGAAATCAAAGATCCGTTGTTAATGAACAAAGCATTAGGTGCCAAAATTTGCCAAAACTCTCTAGCGACTAGTCACTGGAACTCAAGAATGGTGGAAGTCTGTACTGCTGGAAAAATATTTAAACGGATCCCGCAAAAGATGCCTTGATTCTCCACTACCAGAAACAGGGGAGACACCAATATGGAGACTGTGTAAAGCAGTAGCACCACTAATTCAGTGGAGATTAACAAGGGTGCCAGGTAATGGAAAATTGATTAGCATATGGACGGAGAGTATTTTAGGGAAACCTCCTCTGGAAACATTAGATGAATTGAGACCTCTGAAAGATTGGTTTGCAGAAACAGGGTTGGAGAAACTTTCAGATATATCAGAGTGGGGGGGAAGAAGGGAATTGGGTGGGGTGAAAAAATATTCTCCCCTGAGATGGTTTGCTTCCCAAATTAAATTTACTTTTTCCCTTTTGGCAGGTTGTGCACCTGTAGATCAGGACATGATGGATGAGAGAGGGTGGAGTCTTCAGGGTATACTGTTAAAGAAGGGTATAGTAAGATGATCGTGGAATCCCAACAACCCCCTCATTCAAGAGTTTGACAAAACATATGGCAGGGAGATTCACTTCCCAAAGTCAATATCTTTTGTTGGTTAATGGTGCATGAGAAATTTTTAACCTTGGAAAATATGAAAAAATGCAGTATACAAGGGCCATCAAGATGTGCTTTGTGCAACTCAGAAGGTGAAACGAATAGGCGTCTATTTTTGAGTGCCATTATTCAAAACATGTATGGAGATTTATCTTTACTGAAATTTTGGAAAAGGTTACATTGCCCCACACTTGGAAAGAAATGTTTGTGTCATAGAAAAATAAATATGGTGGTTCCTTCAAGAAAAAACCAGTTTTCAAAAGGTTGTGGATGGCGATTCCAGAATTTGTGTTGAAAAATTTAGCTTGCGTGAAACAAAGCCATATCCCAACAGTCACTTGTCCCTCCCCTTCAAGAGCAGCAAATCTTGCATGTAGTCTGGTGGTTGAAGTAGTTCAGAGTAATGGGCTAAAAGGCTTGGCATGGTCGAGTATGGAGAATGAAGAACGTGCATGGGTAACCAATATGCTAAATCAAAGACAAGTGCTTTCAACAATACATATCAACAAGCCCATTAAAGCAGTGGTGTGGAAGCTTGGAATGGGAAAGGAGTATTTCCTCAGTTGGAGACAAAATCAAGGTAGGAGTATACTATTCTTTGATGGTGCTTCAAAAGACAATCCAGGGGCAGCAGGAGGAGGGGGGATCATCTATGATCCTGATGGAAAAGAAGGAAACTCATTTGCATGGGAGCTTGGCATATGTTCCAATAATGAAGCGAAATCTCCAGCGCTCTACATGGGATTGAGGTCTACCAATGTAAGGAGAAATCCAAAAATAATTTCAATTGGGGACTCAGAGTTAATTATCAAACACATGAGAAAGTCTTCCAAACAAAGCAACACCAGGCTAACAAGATCCATTCCAAGAATCAGGAAAGAATAAAGAGCAATTTGGGCAAGTTGAGTATTATCATACCCTGAGAACTGATAATAACAAAGCAGATGTACTAGCCAAAACAGGGTGCCAGATGGAGTAAGAAATGTTCAAAGAAAAGCAAGGTATAAGAAGGGTCTTAATCCCTTAACTATTTATGGTTTTTTTTAATTATGGTGTGTTGGGTGTGAAATTTCTGAGGTTAGGCGGCAGCTGAGGGCACAGGAAGCGAAGATATTGGTGACAAAGGCAAGTGTTGTTGAGGCAGAGGTGAATACTATTGCTAGGGAGAAAACCAAAGATCAGGAATCGACTCTAGTAATGGAGTTTGCGCATAAGCAGGGACAAGAAATCAAGCAGCTGAAGGAGGAATTATGGAATCTGAACCTGATGGTCAATGAGCTGATGAGCCTGCACAGCATCTCCCATTCTCGATTCCTCTCCATTGGGTCATCCACAGACAAGGAATGGTAGTTGGTCCAGCAATGCCTCCCAGACAAGAATAATGGAAATAGCGGTCAGAAATTTGTGAACACTGATTTCATGCTTTGTTAGTTTAGTTTATATACCGTGAAATGCTATGCTTTGTAAAGTTTGTTGGCTATTAGGGGTTTTTTCCAGAATTTACACTTATAGAAATGTCTTGAAGCAGTACTATGGACATCTAAATAGAGTATCCAATAGTGAAGATGCAATTTCATATAAGAATAGAACTCTGATGAAATCCTTGAACATATGATCCATTAGACTGCTGACCAGCAGGGCTGCAGCATTTTTGCTAATAAAAAATAACCATTTCTGTAAGAAAAAAAAGATTCAGTACAAGAAACTGTTTTTAAATGTTTTGATGCCAAATTTGTTAGAAAGCTTTCACACTACTTCTGTAATTTTCCAAGAGAAGTTGAGTTGGAACTTGGAAGGCTTTTTCTTTCTTTTGTGAATTTTCCACAGGGGCGTGTATCTTTAGTGCTTCCCTCACTTGAAAAATGGAATTATAAATAATTATGAAGCCTATTGTAAAAAAACCCACCATAAAAAGCACTGAAGAAGCCATTAGACAAGAACACATCTCATGTTCTGCACAGTAAAGGGAGTACATTGACAAAACAAAACACAAAATACCCACATCCAAAAGCATTAATGAGACAGTAGAGAAGTACAGATCTCAAGTTATCGATACAGGCAGTGCAGGAGTACCTTGCCATAACAAAAAGCTCACGAACCATCCTTGATCCTTCTCCTATGTACTTCTGAACCAATTCAGAACCCGAAACTCTGATAAAAGTGCAGTCTGTGTGATGAGCAACTGCCCTGGCAAGCAATGTCTTTCCAGTGCCAGGGGGTCCATACAATAGTACACCCTTGAACAACAACAAACAAAGGAAAAACACATTACTAAATTTCTGAGATGTCTAAATCCCGCATAATAAGATCTCAAGTAATTCAAGAAAAGTGGATATTACTCAGAAGCCTCGCCTTAAAGATGTGGACAGGAAGCTCCTATTAAAAGTATACCTTTGGTTGAGCTATTCCAAGACTTTCAAACAGTTCTGGATGCTTGATAGGAAGCTCGATAACCTGCAAATGCATTAACATTGAATAGCATGTCAAAACCTACTAGACAGTATCTTCTGAAGACAGTTTGTAAAGTTAAGATAACCACAAATCTTTCAACTGCAAATAAAATTACTGTACCTCTTTGATTTCCTTAATCTGTTGGTCAAGTCCTCCAATCATATCATATGTAGAATCCGGCACTTTCTCCACCTTCATCAGGTTGACTAAAGGATCAACTTTGCTAGGCAAAATCAAGTGAAGCACATAGCTATCATTACGAAGGGCTACTCTTGTAGAAGGTGTGATTTTTGTTATGTCAATGTTCTTGTCTACATCAACTACATACTTTCCTTCAGGATGCACCTGCAGAGGACCATAATAGAACTTAGTATCAAGTCTCTTACCAGTTTGAAAAATGTAATCTTTGGATACTTGTACAGTAACTCGTATTCCTTTCATTGGTTATAAAATTTTTAAAATTAGGGTTTACTGAATATAAAGCTTTGGCCTCTAAAATATAAGTTTAGGTTTTAACTTTTTTAAATTGGATAAATTAGTATGAACACCAATGGAGTACTGGTTCAAGGGTGGAGATAGTGGTAAAAATGTCAACATGTCAGAAATGACAATCTGAAGAACATTTAGTCTAATTCCCTCTATTTGTCCAATAGACCTTGTTGGTCTTAGAATACCGTAAACACCATCATCATCATCACCAAGGTACAATTCCCTATAAGCATGAAGAAAAGGTTGGGGCCAGGTGCAAGGCCTGGGTGACTTTCATAGAAGAGTAGCCCCCTGTCAGAGGGCTCAACTGAACAAAAGTGCCTATGTTCAGTAATTTTCCTCTCAAGGGCCGTTTTGCCCATGCAAGCAAGCCTCTTTCGGACAGTTATCATGCTTCCTCTATGAGATTAAAGGAAGCACGTTTAAAAACAAAATTGACATGAATATTCTCTAGTAAGATCGTAACAATAAACAGCCAAACATGGCTTTGAAGATCAAGCAGATCTTGATATAAAACAAAATAGTGTTGAACAATTTAAAGAGATAGTACAGTTTGGAGTGAGCACCTTAACCAAAACCTTAGACTTCCCCATAACTTTAACAACTTCGCCAACATACGATCCCGGCTCCTGGAGCAACTGCAACTCCTCCCTCAGCGCTCTCACTGCACAAACAAGAGCAAAATATAAAAATATTTAAACACTTACAGCATTACAGTATCGAAAAATAAACCTCTCAAAAAGAAAACCCTATGACCAAACTACTAAGAAATCATGAAAACCAGTATTATAAGACCTGCCACATTTGCAATCACAGAAGCATAATAATAACGATAAAGTACTAAAATTTCACCAAAACTTGCAGAGAAAGGGAACAACCCATTTAATAAAATTCAAAGATTTCCAATCAAAAGAATTAAAACAAAAATTAAAAATAGCCAGAAAACCCTATGACCAAACTACTAAGAAATCATGAAAACCAGTATTATAAAACCTACCACATTTGCAAACACAGAAGCATAATTATAACGATAAAGTACTAAAATTTCACCAAAACTTGCAGAGAAAGGGAACAACCCATTTAATAAAATTCAAAGATTTCCAATCAAAAGAATTAAAAATAGCCAGAAACCTGAAACAACGAACACGAAATGAAATGAAATAAACAAAACTGGAAGCCATTACATCGTCAAATTAACCCTAACACCGTCAATTTAACCCTAATGAAGCAGTTCATGCAATATCTACGTCGGAAGGAATCTTAACGCGAATTTCTGACCTTTAGAGTTGAGATCGTTTCTCTGGGCTTCGAGGCGGTTAAGATTGTGCGTCTTCTGACGGACCTGGAGCTGGAGATCATGAATGTGTTGAAGGTAATACTGACGTAAACCCTCGCCTTGTTTCACCATTTTGTTAGATTCTTTGAGGAGTTGTTGCTTCTCCTTCAGTTTTTCCTTGGCGTTTGCAGCGGCCTCCAAGTCCGAGGCTTGTCTCAGAATTCCTCCAGGTTCCTCTACTCGCATAGCTACAAACCCTCAGACAAAAATGAAACGGGAAAAATGACAGAAAGTAAATGAAAGCACTTGTGCGTTGAAAGAATTTATAACGCTGAGAAGAAAAGAAGATACCTTTCCTTTATTAATATGTGTATATACCTTCTCCTTTACTGAAGGGGAAAGGAGGCTTGGCGACTTTGTGAAAACGGCGTATTGTGATTGCTCCCACTAAAATTTGATACCTTCAAATCATATATTTACTCCGCTCCTGAACGGTGATTACTCGGTAGTTGTCTTCACCGTCCACTTTTTAAAATTTGATACCTTCAAATCATATATTTACTCCCTCCTGAACGGTGATTACTCGGTAGTTATCTTCACCGTCCACTTTTTTTTTCTTTAAAGAGCATGCATAGGCAAATAAATTGACTTTTATAGCTCTTCTAATTTAAATTTTATCATATGCTAATTTATAAAAGGGAAATAGCTGCTCGTTAAATATATTAAACTAGTATGAAATACCTTTTAAATAGACCATTAAAGCTTATGTGAGTAGATGTGCAAGAAAGAATGGGAGACTTATAGAAAGTGTTTGATTATGCGGGCATTGCCCTGAACGAAGCATTGGATGAACTAAAGTGGATAGGAGGAGATTGTACAGGTATCTTAACTACAAAGAATGTATATAACGCTCTGGCTACAAAATTATGGCACAAAAACATTAGTGGTTGGCGAAGGAAAATTTGGCAATGGGATTGTCCTCAGAGGATTAAACTTTTCTCTTGGCTCCTTATTGAAGACAAGCTTCTCCCCTGGAATAATCTCAACAAGCGCGGGTGGCAAGGTCCAGGATTTTGTCAGCTTTGCAGAGGTGGCTTCCATTGATTGTTGTAAAGACAGAGTTAAGGAACTTATCATTCAATTTCCAGTCATCACTTTTGCACATGTTTACAGGGAAGAAAATCAGGAGGTTGATATATTATCCAAAAAAGCATTAGAGGAACGTCCTGGTGCGATTGCTTTCTTCCAGTGGATGGAAGGACATGATGGACCAAAAACTTATATTCAGATGTACTAGTCTTGCTACGGCTTTAGGATGTCCAAGTTTCTACTTTGGGGATTGGATTTTGTATCATCTCTCTTTTGGCTAGCTTTGGCTTCTGTCTTGTGACTGTGGGGAACTGGTTTTTTCTCCATTTGAGCAAGTCTTGTTCGCTCCTGTTTTGTTTTGGACAGTCAACTTTTGGATCTTCGTAATCATATGTCTCTTGGGGACAAGGATATGATGTAAAGGTTTTTTTGGGTTGATGTTTCTAAGGCTAAGCCTTGTCTCTATGTAATGGATCTATAGACGATGTAAATTGATTATATATCTTAATATAATGCACAATTTTCTTGTGGAAAANAAATGAGCATTAAATAAATGTGTGAAAATTGCAAGCTTAACCTTAACCTTATGTTATCTGCTTTTCATCTTAAATCAATGTAAAAGAAGTCTATGAAGTCTATAGTATCACGAAAGTAGTGAAGAAGTGTACGAAATAAGCAAATTGTGTTGAATTTTTTTAAGGAATAAAAAAGAACATGAAAATGTGTTCTAAATATATTAAGAAACAAGAATCGGCCATGACATATTAAGGACAAAGAGATGGAGTAAATTCAGTCATATGAGAAGAGTAAAAATGGGTCACAACATTAAATCATATAAGCATGCTTCTGTTTGTTTTCTTAGTGGAACAAGTACAGTATCTGACAAGGCATTGTAAGAAACAAGATGAATCCATGAGGATATGAAGGAAAAATAGATGAAGTACATATCACATAGTTATGGAGTAGAGTTTTTGGTTTGAGAAGAGTATAAATGGGTTATAACGACAAAGCATGTAAGCGTGCTTCTTCTTTTTTTCTCAATGAAACAAATGTGTTATCTTGCATTTTTGCATAACGGTCAAAAGAGAAGAAGGGTGAGATGCGCAAACCTACATGATTTGACGCGTGATATTACTGTGAAGGTTAAGCCTTGTAGTTCAACCTTTCCAATGTCTATGGTTGCCTTGGAGAGTGTTAATCCTTGAGATTTATGTATAGTCAAGCCCCATGCCATTTTGAGTGGGATTTGTTTCTTATTGCCACATTTTATGGGTGGGATTGGTAGTTTTTTGGGGTTGATATCGTCCCATGGTGGACCGATATATGTATCAAACACCACAACGACATATGTTTGCAAGATTGGAGGGTTGACTCCCTCTGTGTAGGCAATTTGAGTGACCAATCCTAGTGCTCCATTAACTAGTCCTGTTTAGATCCATAAATTGCAGGTCAACATAACTCGTTGCCCAATGCATAACAAGATTTGTTGTTCTAATTAGTGGTCATCATCTTCCTTAGAGACAAAAGAGCCAAGACCTTATGTGATGCGGCGTGCAATTGGCATGTTCAAGGATTGAACCATTTTTTCATTATGTTGGTAACTAAAGTATTTGTTGCAAATAAGTGTATGGCCACATCAAAGACTTTGCATTTCATTGTAGACAATGATAAATTTGTACTGGACTGAAGGATCTCCCAATCTTCTTGTAGTCGAGTTGCATTTCGGAAGTTTGTCAATAGGCGATGAAATTGGACTTGATGTACATCATGGCCTTGTTGGCGGAAGCTTGTTTGCAAGGTTACAACAGGGTGAAGGAGTTCCACAAAGATCTGTATGGTGTTGCACTTATATACAAAGGTTTGTCCATAACATGCGAGAGTTGTCCTAGATCACCAACAAGAATTATAGAGCAATGACCGAATGGAAAATTGTTGGTTTCTAGAAAGGCTTCACGTAGACAGCTTTCAATCTGCACAAATAGTTCAGGCCCAATGAAGCTCATTTCATCAATGAGGACATAACAATTATGTTTCATCACTTCCTAGAACACTGCCAATGTTTGTTTTGCAAAGGTTGGAAATTTTTTATTGGAATCTTAAGTGTTGAATGTATAGTGGTTGCTTGTATGTTGAAAGTTGCAACTCTAGTGGGAGAAAGAAGTAGTATTGGACTATGTCCATAGGGAGAGTGTGCATTCAACGAAGCTTTAATGCAATTGATCAAGCAAGATTTTCCAGTGCCAGTGGTTCCTTGGATGATCATCATTAGGGATGTTGTTCTTTCTTTTTCTTGTGAATGTTGTAATACTATCTTGAATGCCTGGTATTGTTTGTGTGATAATGTATTAGCCCCTAGATTGATAGGTTCATTCCTTTGTAGCACATCCATACAAGGTTGATTGGTTTCAATGAACTGTGTTGCAAAAGTAAGAACTGCTTCTGGAATGGCTAGGTTGTTCCAACAATAATTGGTGTCAAAGTCACAATGTTCAAGAATCTCAAGCTCGTTGAATTCTATATTGGCAGCAGGGATCAATCTTGATAATAATTCCCACTCATTTATCTCCATGTCGGGATGCATATGTGTATCTGTTTCTTCAACTTCATCTAGTGGTGTTTCTTCAACATTTGTAGGGGAACGGTCTACATGCCATGCATGGTAGGTTCCTTTTATGTTCTCCCAATCGTGTATGATTGTATCTTTTGAGAGGCCTATATCAGTTGCAAAGTTATTGAATGGTTTGTATAGTAGCAACTCACTCCAACAGAATTATTCAAAGGATTTGGAGTCTGGTGTCGGAATGATTGTAAAGCGTGGCCAGACAAGGACAATTACTAGAGAGCACCTTCGTCGCCAAGGGTTATTTTTTCGATGGTGACTATATGACCAATATTTTGCAATTTCAATGAGAGTGAGGGGATGAAGGCAAGGAGGTCGATTGACATAGGCGTCAATAAAGCTAGATCCAGATAAACAATCAGATGTATCTTTGGAGACTCGACGGAAGATATGGCGGCCAACATTTAGTGTTATGAAAAGACAAGTACATGTGACAAGGGGGAGTTTTTGCAACATATGGCAGGTTTCTTGGGCGCCTATATCTCGATCGAAAATAGCTTGTGTGTGCAACCACCTATAAGAAAATGAAGCATGCTCTGTTGGACTCAATGTATCTATGATTCTAGTCAACATATGATGATAGCTCTCTGACCGTCCCTTTGTTTTAGAAGCATATTTGGAAATATATTTTATAACTGCATGACGGGAGAGGATAGGTTGACAATCCATATTTCCTCGCCATACTGTGAGTATGTCAGGGTTATGGATGTTGAGACAATCATCATTCATGGCAGGTTCATTTTTTTTTTTACCAGAAGCATCAAGGAAGAGTGAAAAATTAGATTGTAAGGTTCATGGGAAATTATATCTGCATTTGGAGTTTGGAGGCTTTCATATGGAGACATGTCATCTCTATGAATTTTGTATGGCGGTGTACCCGATTAAGGAGGTTTGTGTAGTCCTTGAATGGATGTGAAGTAAGGAGCTTTGTTGTATTTTTTAAACAAGGGTCATCCTCGATGGATCGGTGCATGTGTAAATTTGTATATGGTCACTTCAGGGATTCCAAGCTGTTACATATTTTTCAAATAAATCCTTAGTGGAACTTATTTATATGGGGTCTTCCTAATCCAAATTTTCCATGTCTGGAGCATCTTGTAACCATAAGAAACCATGAATATGTGTGGAGCCTCGGTGTTGCCATTCTTACCTGCATGAAAACCATTAATAGAATGTTAGAGAGATGTCCAAGTTGTATTTTTTGCATAGAATGAAAGGGGATAATCATATTGTTGTGTCCCTTTTGCCACTTGAATGAGCAAAAGAAGGGCACTTGCAAGTCTAGTTGGGTCTGCTAGACAGGACAAAAGTTAGTGTATGAATCAAACAATTCAATCACATGAAATAAACAAACAACTAAAGAAATCAAACTAAAACGCATGAGGAAATTAGAACCAAAATCAATCAAACAAATGACCAATAATCATGTCACCAATGGATAACTATATTAGTGGGCAAACACCGTAGAGCAAGGAGGACTTATGGATCCCCTCTTCCTCCTTGGGAGGGCTCTTGAGTCCCCTATGTGAGAGCTCTTCTTACAAATGGTAAACTAGAAAGCAAATGGTGAAGAAATCCAAGCTTATTCCCTCAAGAGGTGAGGTGAATAGCTTATTGAGACGATGCTAGTATGCTCCAAGAAGAAAAGAGGTTTCTTGAAGGAGAATAGAGGCAGCATAACAATACAATGAGATTCTTCAATTCTTAGTGCACCCATGGCCTCCTTTTATAGCATGTCTTTGAGGCAATATCCAACCGATCTTTAGTGTGAACAAGGGGCCCTTTAGGGCACCCTTAGGTCTTTGACCAGCCCCCCATTCGGATTCAACTAGGATTTGAGGGTCAAATCAAGTTGGGAGCTGGTCCAGAAGTGGGTGAGGGGCCGACAAGAACCATAAATGCGGCGTTCACAGGTGTGCACAGTTTTTTTCGTACACAGTCGCGCATATGGCGCATTGTGCACTCTATGGGCTTCTTTGGCCCACGCACTATGCGCGCGCTTCCTTTAATGTTTTAGCGCATGTCAAATTTTTGACCAGATTGTATAGTTTTTGCCACTTGGACATGCTTTTTGGTGTTGCAGGGGAACTAATAGGTGTTTGGAGATGTTGTATTCCTGTAACAATTTGCATGCGATGTTGCGGACAAAATTTCAGTGATAACAAGTATTATGTCATATACCTATACAAAAAGTCTTGTGTATGGAAGTATTTTTGTAGCATCTACCGATGGAATATTTCAAACATTTTATGCATGTAGAGAACAACAGTGTGGGGTCGTTGAATGACATTACAGGTCTACCATTGTTGACGTAGCAGTGGATTTGAAGGTGGACAGGTACCCATTACAGCATGCAAGTCCAACCATTTTGTGTCTATTGCATTGAGTGTGAAGAATAATGTGGGGCACCCTAGTTGTGCGATCATTTCTGTCAATTCTCTTCTACGAGAATTCCAGTTTACCCGAGTCCCTCAAAGATATGCACCAAAACGCATAACATGCTCTGGTAGTTTATCAGCAAGCAAAGCTTGTAGGTGGGATCGGAGGGCCTCAATAGTGGTTGGCATGTTGTTCTCTTGACTCTTCTTTACAAACATTGATGCACTTGATTGACTGCGATGGCGCATGATGAGGTTGTACAGGAAGTAGCGAAATCTTGGGTGGCTACCAAAATTGTTGTCATGATAACAGATCAAGTGGAATGCATATTGGTCAATGTGAATGTTTTTTTATTGTGGTTGGCCATGGATTGCATGGCCAGTTGGGAATAGAGAAGGAAATGCCATATCAAATAAGCCCTCTATAGTATATTCATTCATCGGTGTTGCACCTATTTGTGGCCATTCAATTAGATTTAATGGAGGGGGCAAATTCGTTTCGGATAAAGTGATTGATTTATGTCATTTCTCGATGCATATTAGGGAGACGGAAGGCAAAATAAGTTTGGTTTTCAGTAAAGTTTGGAGCAACTGGAAATGTATCTGAAATATCAGAAGAAACGATGCGAAGTCGAGAAGAGATGTTTGTAGGTAAAACAGGGACTGCAACAATTGAGGTGTGGTTGAGTTGAACATCTTTGTAATATATATCATTTTGTATATTGTAGAGAAGTGCATTCATGATATGAGATTTGGTCACATAACAATCATATGATTTTCCCTCTATGCCATGTATTCTAACTATTAAGATGTCCAAATCTTCAAGGTGGCATGGGAGTTAATTAACAATTGTGTTAATGTTTTGTGGGAAACTAATAGTGTGACCACTATATTTGTATTGACCACCTTGAGCATGAATAACCTGCAATAGCGAGCTCACTCGAGTCGTCTTTAAGTTCTTTTCAAACTCTCTAAACATGAAAAATCATCGAGTTTACCTTCTCTGGACTCGTTAAAACAACCATACACTGAAGGGCCCATATGGGACCAAACCCTTACTTCTTCCAGTTCGTTAATCAAAGGAAGAGGAACTTACCGAAGGTGAGTTATATCGAGCATGTGTTACCCTCCTTGAGCTCGTTAAATTAAAAAGAGGTACTCATCTATCTGGATGGGGGGGGAATTGAAAGAAGCAAGCCAAACAGTTTTTGAGAACACTACCAATAGCTCTTACAGTCACCCTTGAACACAACACTTTGTCTTTGCATGCATTTTAATCCGTTGAACCTCTACACTAAGCCAATCCTCTGAGTTTCTTTTACTCCTTTGGGTCACCTGACGAAAGTCACAACATCCACTGCATCATCAATTCTTGGTCCATGTCACGTTTCTGTTGTTGTGCCTCAGTGTTCAAGGGAAGTATCTGCCTCGAGAGTCAGCCATCACAAATATCCCATTTCAATACATGTGTCAGTCCATGTTCATTTGATCTACCAATTACATCTTTGCGTCAGTTTCGTGTCGTTGATGGGTGATACATCAAGGCCCTCCTTCGACGAGTCTATTCCTGTCGACTTCAACACATTATCCAGGAACTAGACTTAGAAACCAATCAGTACCTTGGGACCTGCATGCCTCAATGGCAGGCCTCCTCATGTCCAACAGTGGGTTTACATCATTGACCTCTAATTGGATGTTCGACTTCAGCTCATCCATTCACATTCGTTGGAATGTACTAGAGTACCTTGGGAATCATTGACATCAATGGTGATTTCCCTCGCGCTTGTTAATGGTTTACATCATTGACCGGTAATCAAGTGGTTTCTGCCATGTTCGACATCAGGACATCTATTCAAATGGTTAGATTTGTACTACATCGGGATCGGTAAGAAGACCCTAGGTTGAGTTTTCACTCTTATGTATACTTTTCCCATGTTGCGAAGGAGTTATTTTGAACTATGACACATATACTGTGACATAGATCCACTTTGTATTGGTCGTGGCTATGTCTTGTCATCTCGTAGATCCACTGTGTATTCTCCATGGCTACGATTAGTTCAGGTCATAGGAGTATAGATCCACATTGTATCTTCAGTGGCTATACCTTTTGTTAATATAATTATGGATCTGTAGTGTATTTTATGGCGGCCAAACCTAAAAATTATTTATCACTCAAGCATAGGTATGTTTGCCTTGGGTTTGAAACATGTCATAATATTTGTCTGATGGTTGTGTGCAGCTTTTTTCAGCTTCTCTGCGTCCATACCCTTGCTCGAAAAAGTCTACAAAGTACTTTAGTCATCATCGTCTTCTAACTTCGCACTTTGTGGGGCAATCTGTTACACATCAAAATTACTCACTTCAATAGTGTCGCAAGTGTCATCATTACAAGTGTTGTAAGTGTCGCATCTTGACCACGAGTGTCGCAAGTGTCACAAACATCATACTGCCATATTGCCTATGTCGTGCCTCTAACGACATCACAAGGACACTTAAAACACCTCAAAGACTAGTTTTGAAGAAGAGAAATCAGTTGACAAGGAGTACAAGCCTTTTGCCACTAGAAAAACCACTCAAAAATGGATTTTGGAGGGAAACGCTCCCCTACCCACTGTCAGGGAGTGCTAGCACTCCCTTGGCCTCTTTGGGGAAGCGTTCAAACTCTCTGTGTACCCTTTTGGGAGAGCTCTACCCTTTTTTGGGCGAATTTTGGTTTGTTGGAGGAAATCAGGGGATAATCCCCTCAATATCTGAAGGTAGTTGGGTTCGAATCTTGGGTCAAGGCATGATATTAGGGAAGATCCTCAACTGAAGGAGAAGGATCCTCAACTGAAGGATAAGAATCCTCAACTTATCCCAAAGATATCTCAAGTGGTTGGGCCTCTCAAAGGTTATATAAGGAGGCCTCCTCATGGTGAAAGGGGAGGTGGAGACTAGAGATTAATACCAAACTTATGACCCTGTAAGTGGTATTGACAGAAAAGATTGAAGATAGGGAACTTATGATCTCATAAGTGAGATGTCATCAAAGCAATCAATGTAGATTACTTGAGCAAAGGGGTTGGGCAAGGAGAACTGGAAGAAGCTGCTGCACCTTCATCAAAGGATTGTAAGTACTTTTACTTGTTCCTATCAATATATCAATGCTTGGCCTGTTTCTTTCAAACTTATGCTTGTTCCACGTGAGTTTGTCTACAGTAGATAGATCTATATTTGAGCTAATCTCGGCAAAGTAGGAAGTCCATTGTATCTCTGTTTGTTCTACTGGACCTATCAGGGAGCTTAGGATCGAAGCTCAGCCTAGACTTTGCAAGGACAAACATCGTCAATAAGGTACACATCTTTCTTCTTCTCCTTCGTATATTAGCTTGATTAGATCTAAAAGGATGTCAATGTCCATGTTAAGCACTTTTTTGTCTTGGCCTTAGGAGTCTAGAGACCAAGAGGGAATCCGCTTGTCCGCAGGAGGATTCACCTGTAACATCCATTGAAAGGTGTTTTTCCTTAGATCTTGTAGCTCGTCTATGCTTATTTAGTTCATCTTTGTGATGTATATATTGTTTGTGATGCTTTTCATTTGCTACAGTATTTAGTGTAGATGGAATATTATTGATTTGGTTGGTGATATTGAAGTTGAGGTTATAGGAGGTATGGGAGGTATTGAGGAAAGGGATGTTATCAATATTTGATGGCAGAAATGGTAATGATGGGCTTGTTTTTGAAGTTGATGGAATAATGTTTGGTTGCATAATGGTTTATGCAAGTGGAATATGGATTTCATTTGGATGAGGTAAAACCGGTGGCAGCATAGTTTGCATTTGGGTGATTCCATGAACTTGTTGCCCAATTGTTGAAGTTGTGTAGAATGTTTTAGTAGTATGGGTAAGGACTTGGTGTTGAATAGGATCAACTGGAAATTCCATGGAAGGATACTTTTGCTTGGATCTTGTAAGTTGTCTATGTTTATTTAGTTCATCTTTGTGACATGCATATTGTTTGTGGCACCTCTCATGTTTTAGGGCGGTCGGGGTAGATGCAATATTATTGAGTTGGTTGGTTACATTGAACGTAGGGTTGGAAAAGATATGGGAGTTATTGAAGAAAGAGAAATTGCCATCATTTTTTGCTTGTAGAGATGGTAAAAATGGGTTTGTTGTTGAAGTTGATGGAATGGTGTGTGGTTTCATAACGATGTTTGCTCGTTGAAATTAGAATTCTTTTAGATGAGGTAAAAATGTAGGGAACATATTTTGTAATGGAATGATTTGATGGATGTGTTGGCCAAACGATGCACATTCTTCGAGGTGGCCACTGTGGAGCTTATGATATTTATCCAATTGAAGTGATGGATCTTTGAGCTATCTATACTTTGAATTGTGAGTTGACCATGTTTTTGTACAAATAGAACAATTGATTTATAATACATATCAATATTTGTCTGAAAGACATGTTGAATATTTTGTTGCATTATGTTGTCATTGATGTCAAAAGGTTGATGTCAAGCACTTTCATTATATCATTGATGTATTGAGTGTTGGATCAGGTTGTCATTGATGTAATAGATGTCAAGAGGTGTCACAGTGATGTATTGTCATGGATTGATGTAAAGACGGGACAATGTAAAGGTTGGTCATTGTTGTGTTGTCATGGTTGATAAGAAGTACCAAATAGATGAACTCCAAAGTGGTCCCCTTATGGTGAAATCCCTAACGGGAAGACGCTTTGTGAAGACCAAATGGTTAAGTGCTTAAGCCATCCTAGATGTGTGGTTAACAAACCCAAGGATTGAATGTGGAATAGTGTAATGAAGATCCATGAATTTGCAAGTGAGACTATTCTAGATGGATAGTGCTCGTCATGCCATTTCCGATGATATGTGGAACATCACATAACTCCTCACGGTTAGAGAGTTATGGCCTTGTGAAGTTGGAGAACCCTCATGTGTTGTCTAGAAGCCCCTAGAAGGTCAAAGAAGTCAAATTGTTCTAGAAGCTCCTAGAAGATGTTGACAAGTCAAAGTGGTTAGTCATGGGTTAAGTGGTTGCAACAAGAAAACAATTAAAAATAAATTAATTGCAACAAGATATGGAGAAGTTACTATTTGTGGAGAAATTAGTTATAAGTGGACAAGTGGTCAGAAGTGGGTTAGCCCCTAAAAGAAGGAAGTTGGTTAGAGTTGGTTAAATGAGAAAGCTACTTGGAGAAGTATAAATAGGAGAGTAAGGGTCTCTTATGAGTGTGAATTTCTTGAGCATATTGAAGATCTATTCTGGTGGAATATTCATTGCAGGTACTCATGGATGCATCAAAAGTTTTGTAAGTTTAAGGTTTTGACGACAAAAGTTTCGGGGGTTCAGAAAACCCTAGTTTTCTGAAGTAGTATGTGGGATACAGTGAGCCAGGGCATGTACATACGTGAGCTGCAGTGAGCCAGGGCATGTACACATGCAGGCTGAAGGAGATCAAGGTGCGTACATATGGAGAGAGTCATGGAAGCTTGAGTAAGAGATGGTGCTAGGTTCCTGGAGTATGAAGCAAGTTCTAGATCAACATTCTACAGATTCAGATCAGCCACATCGGTACATATTGTCTTGTTGTTTAGACTTGCTCATGGTATGGTGAATTCTCAAGGTATTCTTTGTATGGTGGTATTGACGTTTAAATATGGTAGTTGGTTGGTTGAGTAGTTTAGATCGGTTCTGATTGAGGGATTTCCATAATTTGTGATGGTGTATGGTTGAGGAGCATGCATAGGTTGTTGGATGGCACATATGTGTTTGTGATTGGTTATGGTACAGATTGGACAGAGAAAGACAGATTGTAATGACATATCATAAGTGGATGTGACATGGGAAGAAAGGGTCTGAAGGGCTAGAAGGTTGAAGTTTCAAAAACCCTAATTTTGGAAAGTGTATGCAAGCTGATAGTGGGCTGGGGTGCATACATACACGTGCTGCAATATAGGCAGGCTGTGTACATACACAGACTGTAGTATAAACAGGTCACGTACTTGTTGACAAATTGGTATATGTTATGTTGATGATTGATTCCTCTTCTCATTTGATGCAAAGATTTACAAGCTGAGTCTTGCATTGAGAGTTGGTGCTCTTGTAGAGTTGTTACTCTATTCAGTTGATGCTAATAAACCCCAAGGATTGTAGTCCGTAATACAAAAGAAACTTATACATATATCTTGTGTGCCTTGTGTTCTTCATGGTGATGGTTTATTGGTGATGTTTTATGACTACATTATAAATAATGAATATTGGGTAAGTGGTGATTGCTAACATGCTAACAAAGGTGTTTTGTAAAGAAGTTGTGAAAAGATCCCTACATTGATTCACCCCCCCCCCTCTCAGTGTGGTCGGTGTGTCCAACAATTAGTATTATAGCAGGCCTTCATCATAAGCCTTACAAGCTTGAAGGAGATCCATGGACACACAAATGGATGAACATGCAGATGAAATTCCCCTCTTTGATGAGACATATTACTAGGCATGGAGAATAGAAATGAAAGGGTTTTTGAAGGAAAAAAACAAAGTTACCAACTTAATGAGAACTATGACCTCAAAACGAGAACCCTGGCCCAAAAAAACCATATTTTTGCATTAAAAAACATCAGAATCAAACCCCAAATCAAAAAGTGGTGTTGTCGGTAGCACCATTTTTTTAAACGGGGTCAAAATTACAACATTTTTCAAACATGGCCTTCTTCAAAACTCAAACAGTAGCTCATAATAACCTTAAAATCAACACCTAAAAAAAAAGATGTTTTTGAAAAAAAAAATTATTTTCAAAACGTTAAAATTTTAGATAATTTGAAATCGTATTTGTAGCACTTGGTACCATTAAAACCAAAACCTCAAAATCAACCATCAAATTGAAAAGTATTGCTACCGGTAACACCCATTCTAAAATTGGGGTATGAAAATGGCACATTTTTATAAAGTGGTAAAATAACTCATCATTATTGCAAACAAAATCATAAAATCAACCCTTGAATGTTTAATTTTAAAATCTTATTATCACTCAAAGCACAAGGTAATACATAATGCCACGAAAATATCACAATATACTTTAAAAATTCAACGTCACCTTTTAATAATTTTTTTACTTTTAATAAAAAAAAAAAATACAAGTTACATTGAATGAAACATAAATTATTTCTTAAATGTATTATTATAATGTCCATATTCAAAACATATGAACTAAGAAATTTTATTATATTATCCATAATAAAAAACATATCATTCATAAAACATAACAAAAAATTCATAACTTCATGTAAGATCATATGTAAGTTCGATGCTCATTTCTAGTTACCATACAAACATCATATGGATAAAAAATGCATAAAATGTTTCATACACTTATTCAAATTGACTCATGGTTTCTGAAATACCATCAGAATCTACATTGTCTTTAGATGAATGATTGGATGAAGATGTAGATGATCCATACTCTTCTCTATTGTCGATGAATGCATCATCTGAGTCTATATGCATGCCCAACATTTCAAATGTTAAATGCCTTTTAGATCTACAACTAGGTTCAACAGACTCCCATCTTACATTTATTTCTTGTGGCAACAACCACTTGATAATCTATGTTGTCTTGGAGCAAAGAGTTCCTCTCTTTGTCAAATTGAAGTAATAAACAAGTATGTCAACATCATCTAATTTTAAGAGGTCAGTGTGATGACGAGTTGTATTTTGACCCTTTCTTTTTATCTTTCTATTGACATGTTTCTCAACCACCATCTCTGGCTTGTACACACCATTGAATGAGTGTGTACTTGTTGCATACCAATGCACTTCATTTGCAATAACATCATCATTTTCTTTCTCAATCTTTATAACCTTTCCAATCCAGAATGGATAACCATGTGGATCTCTAGTCGCTAAAACTACAATCATGCTACCCTCTTTAATATCTTGTACTAAACCCCTATAAAGGTCTTTGATGGCTTCACGTTGTGCATGTGACCTTCACGAACAAATATACATTTCTCTTTCCTCTGCTTGTGTAAACTCAATAGCACCTTGAGATTCTTGTTGAACTTCAACAGTGTTTGTTTATTTAGATTCATTTGGCATATTTTGTGGCCAAAGAAATGGAGTCTTCAACATTGTATCTTCATTTGTTGAGCTTGAAATTATGTCACTTTGACTATTGAAAAAAGACTCCCACCAAACAGAATCAACAACATCAAAGTACTCATATGTATCCTTAATGGACTTTTTTATTTATTCTAGGCATTCAGAATAATCTACATCTCTATTACGCCTCTGTGCATTGTGGATTTCACCGACTAATTGTAAAAAAAATAACTTTGATGCAAATATTGGACGATTTGGAATGAACTTCAAAAATGCTAAACCTGATGAAGGCCCCCATTTTGTAGTAGTTGAATATTGCTTTCCCCATATAAGTGTTTTCTCATCAATTTTTTTGAAACAAAATTGATGTTGGAAGTTAATATCATTAAGTTGCTCAATACATTTTTCTTCATGATGTGATCCTTGAATAAATCTTCGCATGTCAACAGTTTCTTCTAATATATGAAAAACAGGCTCTGGAATGTATGCTTTCTTAATACATTCAATCAATGATGGTAGGATTCCAACGTTTTTCCTCTTCAATGTCACTGAAAAACAACTGAACATTTGATCAATATGATCATGAGTGTGTCCAACAAGAAGGAAACCAACTTTCACCTTTTGAAAGATTCCCATTTCAACAAGCATGCTTAGATATCCAAACACAATTTGATTTTTACTTTCATGACTAGTGTTGTCCAACTGTAGATAGAGAACTTGAGGAAGATTTATAGACTAGTGAGTGAGCACATGATGAATTATGGTGATGGTTAGATTTGCATCATTATGAATATTTGGAGCTGTGAAGTAAACCCTTGGACACATTTTTCCATTGAAAATCATACAACCAACTAAGTGAAACTGAATGAAATTCTCTTCCTATAAATTTTTGGGTGTACGAACAAAATATGGTAGAAGTGTTTTCTTATGGTCCATGCCATCAATTATCATACCTAAATATTTGTTTGGAGCATCATAACACTTCTTCTAATGTTTGTACAACTTTTTCCTTTCACTTGATTGTTGATTCCGATGTTCTTGAAGTGCTTTGACTATGGAATATGCACATGACATGAAATGAAAATATTGATCGTATGTTTTCATAGTTGATAACTATTCAATTTAAAAAAAACAAAATAGTAAATGCATACCTCTTTCTGCCCCTTCAAATTTATCTCTTCTTGATTTAAGAGTAGCACATATACTACAAATCCCCATCCATGACTTCTTAGGAATACAGACATTGTTGAATTGTTTCTTCCATATTCTTGTAAAATATGCATATGTAATAAAATTACCATTTTCTTCAACACCTTCAACATATCCTTTGTACAAGTTGTAGATTTTCCTCCTTGAGAAATTATCTGGAATATGTATTGTGTCTCTATCTGGCATACACTCTCCATGTTTGGAAAAGAAATCACGCATCCATGACAGTGTAGTGTTTGTCAATGGCCCACTCTCTTGTCCATGATGTACCTTTGAATAAAATAAATGATCATTTTCCAACCTTGTCTGGATTCTTGATAGACGAAGATTACCAATTGAGTGAATTTTTTTGAAAACCTTTCTGCAAAGTAAAATATTCCCAATGTGATAATCATATCTCGTATTGGTTGATATCATGCACCCCATCAAATATGAATTTTACATGCTCTTATTCATTGACAAATATGTCTTCCTTTATTCAAGGCATACATGGACCCCATGCTTTTCAAACAATTCTTTTGACAACATTCACTTGAAATCAATTCACTTATGGAAATTGATTTAGTGAGAAATTCTTTCCTAGACCTTGTATAACTAGAATGATTTGGATTGATATAAAAAGGTCTAATCCTGGTCCTAAGCATAGTGTTTCTTTGCAATTGCTCCACTACTTCATCATCCTCACTAGAAGGATTACCCTTATCACCAGAAGGAGTATCAAGCAAAACATTGTTAGGAGACTGAACTAGAGAATGCCAATCACCTTGATTTGTTGTAGCTGAATGATTGAGAACATCATCATAAACATAATCATTTGGAGGAAAATCATCAACAACATTGTGTCCACCATTGACATAATCATCTTCATTGTTTTCAAAATCCCCACTTGAGTGAAAATTTTCACCATCCTGCTTAGTGCCTTGAAAATCTTCATCAGTATCTTGAAAATCCTCACTTGGAGGAAAATTAGGATCAACATTGTTGCCTTTTAATTTATCACTCGGGAAAGAGTGTCCACCAATGGCGTAGTCATCTTCACTACTTTAAAAATCGCCACTTGAGAGATATTCTTAATCATCTTCATTACTAGCTTGAAAATCCTCACTTGGAGGAAAATCTTCATTATCCTCATCGATACCTTGAAAATCCTCACCTGGAGGAAAATCATCATCACCAACATTGCTTCTTTTAAATTCCTCATTTGAGAAAGACTGTCCAACATTGCCACAATCGTCATCATTACTTTTAAAATCCCCACTTGGGGGGAATTTTTCATCGTACTCATTCGTGCCTTGGAAATCCTCACTTGGAGGAAAATCTTCATCGGTACCTTCATAATCCTCACTTGGAGGAAATTCATCATCACCAACATTGTTGTCTTTAAATTCCCCACTCAGGAAAAAGTGTCCACCATTGTCATAATCATCTTCATTGCTTTTAAAATTTCCACATGAGGGAAATTCTCCATCATATCCATTGGTGCCTTGGAAATCTTCATCGGTACCTTGAAACTCCTCACTTGGAGGAAAATTTTCATTCCAATCATTTAAACGTTGATCATAGTCTCCACTTTGACCTACATTTTGATTATTTCCATTACTATTAAACTGTTGAATAAATTTATCACCATCATATTTCTCCTCTTCATCATTGGTGCCTTCTGTTATCACATGAAGTTGTCATGGGTCATTTTTCCCCTTAGGTTTTAATTTTTTCTCTTTAGTCTCTAGGTTTGTTTTATTTTTCCCTTTGTGATTTGCTTAGGTTAGTCTAAAGAAATTAAAGTTTGGGTTTTGGTTCACATTTTTGACCTACACCTATGGTTCATAGCCTAGTTCATTTTATGGTTTATGTCTTTGACTCATCACTTGACTTGACATCAAGCACTATCGACCCCGCGACCCCAGCAACCTGACAAATCACTCCATCCACTCATGCTCTTGATCCTTTCCACTTTGTCCCTATGTCCGTTAAGAAGTCAAATCAAATTTTGAAAAGGGCACTGCCAACTCACTAGGCGTTTTCGTAGCGCACCTTTGTACTTCATCTCCTTGCCATTATTCACCATCATCAGCTGATGTCATGTCTTTTATTGTTTTCAACACCCTTGTCTTCAAAAGGAATATTAAGATTTGGTCATTTATGAGGATTCTAACAGTTTACTAATTTGAAATCTTCCTTCTAAGCTCGGCGATGCTGAAACCACTAATCCAGACTGTTAGGGACCCAACCCCTCACATATGTAGAACAATATATTCAGATGTAATAAAGGTCAATATTAATAAGGCCTTGCAATAAAGTATAAGTCGAATGTAAGAAGACCTAATAGAAGCTTCCACTTCTAGAAGGATCTTCCTCTAGATGGTTCTTTTGATATACATATTTAGTATAAATATGAGTCGAGGGTATGAGAACCCTAGCTTGGATATTATTGTAATAGAGCTCTGCTCGACTGGAGGTTGCCCCCTCGGAGAGGCCTGTGAACATTGTTCTCAGAATCAAAGTGCTCTTTCTGGAGTTATTTTGATATCATTTCAATGTTATTGTGGTGTTGTTCTGGTTATATTGTTATTTATCTGCAATTTCTAGCATTTTATTTATGTTCTGCATACTTTTTATATCTGGAATATTACAAGTGGTATCAAAGCACTTTCCTTGACAGAAAATTGTGGGTTAATTTTTTTCAGGGTAGAGACCTATTCCGGCGTCTTTAAGCTACAAAGATCTATCGTTAAGCACATAAACCCGTGGTTGAGGGATTCATACATGTAGGAAATACAAGTGGTTCTTAAGCGCACATTTGTTGACCACCCTTGTAACCCCTATTGGTACCCCTTCGAGTGGTAGCGCATCAGACAACACCTGTATACAGACCGACCTAGATTTCCTGAAGCCCTCTTTAGATAAATCGATCGGCCGCCTGACTGCTATAGTGTCACAAAGATCAACACTCAGGAAGATACTCTCTAGTACCTGGGTAGTCAAGTAGTATGGCTAAGGGCACGATCTAGCCTCCTTAGTTGGTGCCCTGAGATATTGGGCCGAGTACTATTGTTGGACCCTGCACATATATCAGAGAGCTATAGCACAGGGCAAACCCTTATCTGTAGAACCCTTGAATACCTAACCCTGGGGGACGGAAACAAAACATAAAACAGACAAGATCTATTGCCGTGCAATTGTGTTCGAGTTGCCAAATCACTACACATTTCTTCCTGGTTAAGCATTTGGGCATTTCATCACTGCAGTGTTATTCATACCTATCATTTTTCAACAAAATTTTTTACCCCGCCCGCCCCTTTTCAGTTTCCTCGTCATCATGGCCCATACCCGTAGCCAAGACTTGGAAGCTCGCTTCAATACCTTGCAATCTAATTTCACAGATACCCAACAAGAAGTGAGGCATCTCAGTGCCAATATTTCCACCATCAATCAAAACATGCACTTATCCATTGTCGCATCAATCACCGAACTCAAAGAAGACATGAAACAAGACATGACTACCCAACTTGAATCTATCGTTTCGATGATATGCACCAAGTTGCATATCCAATCCCCCTTTATCTGACCCACCTTTGCATATCGAAGCTGAAACTTCCTCTCATTCCCATAATTTTTAGCCTCATCACTTTCAGCGTGACCTACACCTTCCGCAGGTGGATGTGACCAAATTTGATGGCTAAGATCCCACTGGTTGGGTAACTCAAATGGAACATTATTTCTCTGTGTACGACATTACAGATGATTTGGCCAAACTCCAGTATGGTGTTCTCCATCTAGATCAAGAACGTTGGCAATGGTGGCAATGGAGAAAAACTTCTCGTCAAGGGTATATTGCTTGGACACACTTTGTGGCAGAGCTTTATGAATGCTTTGACATTGACACCAACCATTTAGGTAGTTTGACAAAGTTGAAACAATCTGGAATAGTGGAAGACTTTATAGCTACTTTTGAGCAACTAGCTTTTCGTACAGAGGGCATGTCAGATGCTTTTTTCCGAGAATGTTTTATCAATGGCCTTAAGGATGAGATTTGTGCCCATGTCCTCATGGCTCGGCCTCAGAGTTGGGTGGAGCCTACTAAAAGAGCTAAGGAAGCACAACAGGTTGTCTCTTCTCAAAACCAGAAACCCCACTTTATTCCTCGCACTAAACCAGTAAATCCCACTACTCCTTCTACTCCACTAAAGATCCAAAAATTGACCAGGGTTGAAATGGCTGAATGCCAACTCAAAGGCCTTTTTAATAATTGTGACGACAAATATTTGCCGGACCACAAGTGTAAGGAACAAAAGATTATTATGGCCATCTCAAAGGATATTTTGGAAGAGGATGTTGAAACTCCCCTTGTGTCTGAGTCACCTAAACCCACTGACATAACCCCTCCCTCAAACCCTCCCAAAGTAGAATCGGTCATTTCCCTAAATGCTCTCACTGGCTTCTTTGCCCCCCAAACCCTCAAGCTAATTGGTTACATCAAGCATAGGAAGGTCAACATTCTTGTTGATAGTGGAAGCACCCATAATTTTATTCATCGCCACAATTCCCAAGAAACCCATTGCTATATCCATGCAGTCAATAATTTCCAAATCATGATTGCCAATGGCGGTTCCATGAAATGTGGAGGGCATTGTGAAAATGTGCGTCTCCAAATTGGTGACCACCACCTAAAATCTCATATGTTTGTTATCGACATGGGCGGTTGTGACATTGTGTTGGGTGCAGACTGGCTAAGGACTTTGGGTCCCATTCTCATGGATTTTAAGGAATTAACCATGCAGTTCGACCAGGAGGACCAACAATATAAGTTCCAAGGCATCACCATCGGTTCCCCTGAGATCATTAGTTCCCATTGCATGGAAAAGCTGCTCAAAAGAGGCCATTCTGGAGTTATTTCCCAACTACATGCCATACAAGCAACTGAGACACCCTCTGTGCCGCAAGACCTCCAATCCATCCTCTCTAAACATCAACTGGTCTTTTCCACTCCCCAAGGACTCCCTCCTTCCCATGATGTTCATGATCATTCCATTCCCCTTGTACCAAGAAGCCTTCCTCCCAATATTCGTCCCTATTGCCACCCCTTTTCCCAAAAAAATGAAATTGAGAAAATGGTTCAAGAACTTCTTAACGTAGGCGTTATCCACCCTAGTATGAGCCCCTACTCTTCTCTTGTGGTCATGGTCCTGAAGAAAGAAGGTTCTTGGCGCATGTGTCCTAACTTCTGTGCCCTCGACAAACTCACCATTAAAGACAAATTTTCCATTCCTGTCATTGATGACCTCTTGGATGAATCGAGTGGCGCCCAGTTCTTTACTAAACTTGATCTTTGTTTTAGCTACCACCAGATCCGTATGAAAGAGGTAGACATTCATAAGACTACCTTTAGAACTAATGAGGGCCACTATGAGTTTTTGGTCATGCCCTTTGGCTTGTGTAATGCCCCCTCCACCTTCCAAAGCCTCATGAACCATGTCTTCCGTCCTTTTCTCCGTCATTTTGTCTTAGTTTTATTTGATGATATCCCCATCTATAGCAAAACTTGGACAGACCATCTTGCTCATGTCGATTGATTTCTCCATCTACTCTCTCAGCACCAACTTTTCATGAAACAATCTAAATGTGCTTTTGGCGCCTTAGAAGTCGAGTAGTTGGGTCATCTTGTTGGCAAGGACTACGTCAAGGTGGATCCTAAAAAGATTGAAGCTATGCAAGATTGGCCTCACCCAAAGACTCTCAAAATCTTGCATGGATTTCTGGGCTTAACAAGTTATTATCGCAAGTTTGTTAAGAATCATGGAAAGATTGCGGCACCTCTCACTGCACTCCTTAAAAATAATTCTTTCACTTGGACTCCAGCAGCTACTCAGGCCTTTCAAACCTTGAAGATGGCCATGTGCACCACTCCAGTCCTGGCCCTTCTCAATTTCACAAAGACCTTTGTCCTAGAATGTGATGCTTCAGGGAAAGGAATTGGCGTTGTCCTTATGCACGAAGGTCGGCCTTTGGCCTTTACCAGCAAACAATTGTTTGAATGAAATTTGGGCAAATAAATCTATGAAAAGGAAATGTTGGCTATTCTGCATCTCACTAATCTGTGGCGCCCTTATCTATTGGGGCAACGCTTCCAAATTAAGACAGATCATCAAAGCCTCAAGTATTTTCTGGAACAACACATTTCCTCCCCAGAGCAACAAAAATGGGTGACTAAGCTCTTTGGATATGATTATGAGATCATTTACAAGAAAGGCAAAGACAATGTGGTTGCAGATGCACTTTCCCGAAAATATGAAGATGAAGGATCCTTTTTTTTCTCTCTCCTTCATTGTACCAGATTGGCTCCAAGTCATTCGCCAGGAATGGCTAAACGATCCCAAAAGTTTGCATCTGATACAACAATTGCAATCCAATTCTTCAGTCCCCCCAGGGTACTCTTGTCTCCATGATGAGCTTCGATACAAAGGCCGTTTGTATTTAAGTAAACAGTTAAAACTTAAATCCACGGTACTTTCCGAGCTTCATGCTACACCCACAGCTGGGCACTCCAGGTTTACCAAAACCTATGACAGGGTCAAACGTTCTTTTTTTTGGGATGGTATGAAACAAGGCGTTCATAATTTTGTAGCTGAATGTGATGTATGTCAATGCAACAAGGGAGAAACAGTCAAATCTCCTGGCACACTACAACCGCTTCCGATTCCACCTGCCATTTGGAGGGATATCTCTATGGATTTTATTACAAGCTTACCTAAATCGGGAAATAAATCATTCATCATGGTGGTAGTCGATCGCCTTTCCAAGTATGCTCATTTCTGTGCTCTTCAACACCCATTTACAACATCCACTGTGGCTTAACTTTTCATGGATCAGGTCTTCAAGCTTCATGGCATGCCGCATTCTATTGTTTCTGATCGCGACCCAACTTTCACCAACAATTTTTGGCAAGAACTGTTCAAGCTTCAAGGCACCCAATTGCATCTCAGCACAACTTATCATCCCCAGACTGATGGACAAACTGAAGTTGTCAACACGCATTTGGAAACATATTTGAGGTGTTTTGCATCGGAAAAGCAAAATCAGTGGGCTCAATGGTTACCCCTAGCTGAATGGTGGTACAACACTTCATACTATACAGATACTCGCATGTCTCCTTTTGAAGCGGTATATGGACAAAATCCACCTTCAGTTCTCTCATATTTACCAGGTGTCTCGAAGGTCCAGACGGTTGACCAAACGCTTAGAGTTCGAGAGGCTATTCTCCATACCCTCAAAGAGAATTTGGTCATGGCCTAGAATCGGATGAAGCAACAAGCAGATCAAGGTCGCTATGAATGTCAATTTACAGAAGGGGATCAGGTGTTTCTTCAACTGCAACCTTACAAGCAAAATTCCCTCGAGGCCGACCATTGTCAGAAGTTGGCACCCAAATTTTATGGTCCTTATACCATTCTCAAGCATGTGGGACAGGTGGCCTATCAGTTAGCTTTGCCCAGTCATTCTAAGCTACATCATGTTTTTCATGTTTCATGTTTAAAGAAGGTGATTGGAACTAAGTGCCAAACTCAAACCAACCTTCCCGAGTTGGACGAAGAAGGATCCATTTGGCTACAACCACAAGCAGTTTTGGACCAGGGTGAGCGTCTCCTGCGTCAACGAACCATCAAGGAAGTGTTAGACCAGTGGAAAGATACAACTCCAACAAATGTCACTTGGGAACCAACTACCATTTTGCAACAATTTCCACATCTCAAGCCTCGGGGACAAGGTTGTTTTTAAGGGGGAGGACATGTTACGGACCTAACCCTCATGTATGTAGAATAATTTATTCGGATGTCATAAAGGTCAATATTAATAAGGCCTTGCAATAAAGTAGAATAAGTCGAATGTAAGAAGACCTAATAGAAGCTTCCGCTTCTAGAAGGATCTTCCTCTAGATGGTTCTTTTGATAGACATATTTAGTATAAATAGGAGTCGAGGGTATGAGAACCCTAGCTTGGATATTATTGTAATAGAGCTATGCTCGACTAGAGTTTGCCCCCTCGAAGTGGCCCGTGAACATTGCTCTCAGAATCAAAGTGCTCTTTCTGGTGTTATTTTGATATCATTTCAGTGTTATTGTGGTGTTGTTATGGTTATATTGTTATTTATCTGCCATTTCTAGCATTTTATTTCTGTTCTGCATACTTTTTATATCTGGAATATTACACAGAGAGAGTTGTGGATTGCGCTACGGGATTGACTGTTTGAGGTGAATTGGAGGTTGAGGTAGAAGTAACAACTCCATATCTTGTTGCAGATATTTCACTTATCAGCCATAACGTCCAGGTACTTCATGAGCCTTTTCAACTCTTTTGAAGAGCGTTAAGATATCTCTGTCTTATTTTTTGGTAGCGCCTGGCATTGCAAGCTACCAATTCTCCCACCAACCAACCTCTCTACCTCTTCTGCCACACACTCCATAGCCATTTGCACGCTGAATTTTCCCTTCACAAAAACTCAGACCATTTGCTTCAGAATTTGAGCTCCCAAACTTGGCTCTTATTACCGATACTGCGCTAGTGAATTGCTAGACTGTGCTACGGATCCCTTGTTCCAGCACTGCCATTCCCTATCAAACCTTTTCTATCTTCTATGCTCACAACTCCAACAGTTAGCTCCCCCCTTTTCAGTGAGTCATGTTATAATTTCATCTCACAAGTCTACTTGCAGTGAGAAGTTAGGAGCCCCTGTGTTTTTAAAATCTTTGAGGATCTTGTATGGTGGCTTAATGACAGTCTAAACCTGAGCAGTGCAGTCTCCCTTCATACCATTTCTCAGAGTATATTTTCATCATTTTTAAACCATCACACCAGTCTATTGTTGATCCATAAGTGAGTTGGAGGAAAGCCTTGAATTACCAATTAAGGATCACCTTCAAAAATCAAAGACCTTTGCCTCTATTTGGTTTCTTTACCCCTCATAGCATTATAGTCTTTTGGTCCCTTGCTTCTATCCATGGATACACCTCAAAAGAAGAAGTCTCACAAGGGAGGAACTGTGGTTAGGATTGAACCTTCTGACATGCACTTGTTTGATGATGAGCCTATGGTTAGGGAGGTTTTACAAAGGTTTGGCTGCCTCTCTTTTTGTCAAAACATGCAGAGGGGACACCCTAAAGTAGCAAGGAAGTTTGCCTTAAACTTTGATGGCATTAATACCAAGGTGTGAAACCTTGAGTTTGAGGTATCTGAGGCCACTATTGCAGCAGCAACTGAGATACCCAACACTGGTGAGAGGTGGTTCAAATCCATGATCCTAAATGCAGCCTTTTCCAAGGATTTCCTCAAGCCAGACTATCATAAAGATAATTTATCTAAGAGAGTTCCTAGGAGCCACATAGTTGAGGGTTTTGATAAAATGCTGAAGATTATCTAGAGATATTTCACATGTGAGGGAAGATTTAACATGATATACCAGTATCACATAAGACTCTTGCTACATTTCACTGGCAAGGATTCAATGAATATCCATTTTTATCTGTTAAGAAGTATGGGAAAGATGTATGATAAAGTCCAAGCCAAGTCCAAGGCAGTGGACACTAGTGTTTTCCACTCTGGATTGATCAGGATGCTGGTTATGGAAGAGTTAAAGAAAAGGAGCATTTCTTGGGAACAATTCATTGTCTCTGCAAATATGTAGCTAGATATAGCCTCTACCTCTCGGTCCAGGATGCAGAGCCCTTTGCCATCTAGTAGTGTTGCCCCAGCAGGAACAAGAAGGAAGAGAAAAAGCAAACCTACTACCCAAGACAAAGTAACCCCTAAGGAAATTTAAGAAGAAGAGAGGGAGGTTCATCACTCCCCACAAAAAGAATTTTCACCTCCTCCTGCACTTGAATTGGAAGAAGTTCCTTCATCAACCAAAACCACAACCAAGAAGGGGAGGAAATTGCAATCCCCTTCACCTGCTCCAACAATTAAGACCAGACTCAGGAGGCCTTTTACTAGATCATCAACCCACAAAGAAGTTGTTGAATCAGAAGTCATACCCAAGGCTTCAGTCCCAAATAAAATTAAAGGTAAAGGTGAAGCCATTAAGGAGCCTATTGAGGTTATAGCCAAAACCTTTTTTCAATAGAAAGATAAAGGTAAAGGTAAATCCACTGAGAAGACTATTGAGGTTATCAACATGAACACTCCCCCTCACAATCCCACTTTCAAAAGATTGATTAGACAACTCAGGTATGCTAGAAAGGAAGTTGCCCGTTTGAAGGCAGAAAGCTTGACTGAGAGAAGAAATATGAAGGAGCTCATGGACATGTACAATGAAACCCTTGATTTGGCAAGGTTTACATCAAGAAGATTCTTGTTAGATGATCCAAAATACAAATATCATAGTTTAAAAAGTTAGGATAAAATAATTATTAATTTAGAATATTAAATTAATAATCTAGAATATTTGCTTAATAAATGAAGACATTTAGAAATAGAATATTGTTGTGAAAGATATGACTCTAGAGAGGTGTCGTATCTTAGGCTCTAAATTAGGAGTATAGTTAGAAGATTGTTAAAATATCATTTATTATAAATGGACACTTGTTTATTTAATAAGTGATCCATAACTAGATTTTGTTAGGACATTTATCTTATATATAACTCATTGCAAGAGTGCTAGAGTGTTTGGGTGTAAACTCTTGCAAATTCTCATATGTAATTTCTTTTCCTATTTAATAAAATTGTGTGTCTGAGGAAACTTCTGCCATTATTGTGGTACCAGAGCTCCAATAATGATCCGAAAAGATCTTTTAATGATTGTGGTTGAGTTTTTTAATTGCATGTGATTATTAACCATTTAAGAAGCTAAAGAAAGAGGATGAAGATGAAAGAATATATCACAGCCATAATACAAAATACAGATTTGAACTGAAGCAATAAGAACAACAAACCATAACAAGAGAAGTGATAACGGAGTTCGACACAAAATTGCCTACGTCTCCGGGCCTTTGTCTCAGTGGGGGAGGCTTCTTTATTTCTGTTCAAAGCTTAAAAAGTACATCACAGCAGTGCCATTAGGCTACAAGACTGATATGGCCATGTTCTTCCAGATCTCTAGAACCCAACAGAAGAAACGACACACAAAACGGATGACCGGAGCTCCCAGAAATGGCCCGCAAGCGTTTGCTCCTCAACAACTTCCCTGCATAAAAATGGCTTTGGCTTGGCTTTGCTTTAGCGTAACTCTGCTCTGACTGTCCTCCATGGCCTCAAACAGGCCTGGTTTTTATAGATCTGAAGTTGGTTATCCATCCCCAACTTCCTCCCAAAATCTGGGCTCAAAAAGAGCCCAATATCTCCCAAAAATGTCTAAAATCCATTATTACAGGCTTAAAAAATCATAAAAAAATCCCAAAACCATATAAAAAACCCACTTCTGTTAAAAAAATCACAAAGTATCCCAAAGGGGCTAGGCACACGCCTTGGCTCCTGGTCTTTATGCGCATGCATAGGATCAAAGGCTAAAAGAAGGGTGCCTTAGCTGGGCTAAGCCCCTTTTGGAGCGCACCCCCCTAGTCTTATGGGATATCCCCCGATCCTTGGGTTGGTGCTTATCCATTTGAGCGCGCGCATGAGGAGGAGCCTCCCCTTTGCTGGGTTGAGGTCGTATGCAATGTTTAGACCATGGGTTGGGGCTTAGCCCCAACCCCCTTTTGCCTCATTGTAACTTTATTTTACTCTTATTACAATAAAGTGAGCTGGATATTACAAGAATCACAAGGGTGCATTGGTAATAGGGACTGTGCCAAGATTTGGTCTGGTCCAAGAGGTCATGGGATCGACCCCCATGGAATCCAAATAAACTTTTGCCACCAACCATTAACCAATATCATGGTGCCACGTGGCAGCCCATGAGTGGGCCACGTGGCACACAACAATTTGTCAAACAAATACCACTTGTCAACTACTGGGTGGATTCCTGTCACTGACCAGTCACCTTCTATTGGGATACCACTTGTCTCCAACTGCCTCTACCATGTCAACACTGTTGATGTCAGCATTTGACTGGACTTGTTGACTTTTTCCCTGTTTGGGAAAATAGTCAAAGTGCGATAACTCTCACATACGACGCCCGTTTGAGAAAGTGATTATATGGTAGAAATCAGCGTGAAGAGCCGGTCGCAATGGAATTGGTTTCGTCTGATTCTGAGAAATTTCATTTTTTAGCCTTTTTGAGCCCTGTCAAGCTCCTCGATTTGATTTTGGATCACACCTACCCACTAAAGGACCTTTTGGTCCCCAAAAGGTTACTGACCAATCAACAAGCTCGGGATAGGTCACCTGACTTGTCCTTTGTCTCTGAACTCTATCCTGTGCACCTGTCTCATCAAGATCAACTGTAACACAATCATGACAACTGACAGCATATTGTTAGCCATTTGAACCCTGCAACATCTTACTGAAGCCACTATCATCCATGTAGACAACATTACTAATGATAGCATCAAAAAGACGACTGCAAATGAGCTGATATACTTGTAATATTTGCATGACATGAGCTTATCTTGAAGCAATTTATGATTGATTTTCCATTCAACAATCATTTCCTGTTCTTGCTTAATATCAATTACTTCATTTGAAACAATTATTGGTTGCTTTCTTGCTTGCATTATCTTCTTTAATTGTTCCAATGTTTGAAGTGTTTTATTTGCCTTAACATGATGAGCATGAACCACATAATCTTGACCTGCTTTGTTTAATTGATATTGATTCTTTGTCCTGTAGAAGATTGCCTTACGATCATATAAGTATGGACTACCTAAGACCATTCCACATTCACTTAACGACACTACATCACATGTTACCTCGTCCACATACTTAGATGAAATTGCAAATTTG
>ML787616.1:146566-171816 GCA_009831015.1 Picea engelmannii
TGGCAAGTCTTTAGTTGCATGCGAGTTTAACTGATTGTGAATTAATGAATAATTAATTCACTGAACTCGCACAAATACAACTAAGCTTAACTCACTTAACTACACTTACAATTCTGTTACAATTCCAAATCACTCAGTTATGAATGAGATAATAGATTAATATTTATTGTCTAATTTAATTAAGGGAAAACTAAATTAGACACATGTTTCTTGTTGACTTTTGAACACTATCATGACATGCACATCAAGAAGAAGGCATTCAAACAAGGTGATCTAGTACTGGTATATGACAATAAGTTCATCAAGCATCATGGGAAATTCAGAACGCATTGGCTCGGGCCATATGAGGTCGCTTATGTTACAGAAGGAGGAGCTGCGCAGTTGAAGACCTTGAAGGGAGAATGGAAGGAAGGATTAGTGAATGGGAGCCGGATGAAGTTCTACTATGACAACCAGCTGCCTCATAGCTCTAAGTAAAAGCATAAGGAAAAGGGTCTAGGTACCAGGTGCAGTTGAAACTGGGTACTAGACATAGAAAAGAAAGTCTGGACACAGAAGGAGAGGAGGCATAGAGTAGAAAGAAAAGGCTGCACTGTGCAGTCTGAAGTCAAAGTAAAACAGAAGAATCAGATTTGAAGTGCCTCAGGACGAGTCACAAGTGAGTGTTGGGGGCCTATTGGCCCTTGGTTAAAGAAAGCAAGCAAAGAACAAGGGAGAAAAGGCAAAATGAGAACTTCGTGGAAGACACAGTGACTGTTACTGGGTTGAAGTGAGCAAAACAACAGAAAAGATGGAGCAAAGCCCGAGAAAGAAAGTCGTTGGACGAGGAGATCGAGGATGACAGGTCAGCAAGGAAGAAGGAACGTGGACGACTCAACAAGCAGAAAAAACCACTGTTAGATGCTTTGGAGCATTGTGCAAGAAGGAAGGAAAGACAGGCCGACGAAGCCTTGAAAACGCGGGTCAAGTTGACCTAGGGTTTTAGAAACCTAGGGTTTTGGTATCTAGGGTTTTGGACACCTAGTTTTTGACCTAAGGATGTCGGTGAGTGATTGTAATGTATAAATAAGAACCTACATGAAGGAAGGAGGTTCGATCTAGTTGTTGTTCATTCATTGTTGTTGGTATGTAATGAGAGATTATTGTTGTGTAAGAGAGAAGTGCTAAGTGTGAGAACCTTCTAGTATTGTAAGATCTTCAGCTGGGTGCGAAGATCAACCCTGCAGATTGGTGTGCAAGGAGGGGAGAGAAAGAGAGGAGAAAAGAGAAGATTTGCTAGCTAAAAGCGCAGATCTAAACTGTATGCTTTCATCTTAATATATCATAAAGCGCAATTCTGTGGACGTAGCCCTAGAGAGAGGGTGAACTACGTATATTTGTCTTGTGTGTGTGATTAATACTGTGTTATTTTGCCTTGATATACTGCTATTTCATTACTGTGGTAGATATGATAAGATGTGTGGAATAGATCTAAGCTAATAAGTGATATATGCATGATGTATTGTTCTAGTGTTTGATCCACTTGATATGTACCTTGGTTGTAGACATTTCTATCTTGCAACCCCCCCATAGCTTCTTTGGGTGAGACTGCATCTGATTCGCAGGTGTAGCCGAAAGGGCTAGTAGTTAGGGCTTGTTGGTGCGCTCTTAGAGCTGAACCCCGGTTCTACGCTTGTGCCAACACCTCTCCATAGACAACTTAAGACTCTATACAGGCAAAACAGAAGCATTCAATCCCAAAATAGGAAGCTCAAGGAAGAATTGCAGCCCTTCAAGAATGATTTAGCTCAGAGGAACTTAAATGTTATAGTACAAGCTGCAATAGAAAGAGATGAACCTGCAGTAGAGAAGAGTACCCCTGCTAAAGAAAGATATGTTGCCATGACAGAGGAAAGGTCTCCTGCAACAAGGAGGAGTGCTAGATTGAGGAAGTAGATGGAGGGTATGACAGATCCATTTTTGAGGGTGGTTGCTTTTGCAAGCTTGAAGTGTTCAGGGAGGTATAATATTTTCACCTATAAAGGCATTTACAGGCTCCTAGTCCATCAACTCAGATTTTTTGTGTTTTTGAAAAGTTGTTGCATCACACAGAAAAACACAGGGATTTCGTAGCGCCTGGCGCTATGGAATCACCTGGTGCTACGGAATCGCCTGGCGCTATGGAATCGCCTGGTGCTACGGAATCGCCTACATAGACTTCTCTATGACTGCCCTACCAAAGGCGCTACAAAATCTGCATAACAACTTTTCAAAGGGGAGCTACGGAATCTGCAGACCACTTTATAGGAAGGTGTTATGAAATCACCTAGCCAAGCACAGGAAGGGCACTACAGAATCTGTAGAGCAGTTATAGGAAGGGCGCTATGGAATCCGCAGAGTAGTTATAGGAAGGCGCTACAAAATTGGCTACCATATGCGCTACGAACTGGCCATTACATTCAAAGGTTTGAATTCATGACTCCTTCTTGAATTTGATGATGTGGAGGGAACCAAAGATCAACAAGTGGCAGTTGGGGATCAACATACAAGCTTGAAGGACACATGGAACTAGAGAAGATTTGCCTAAGCTGCAAGACATGTCATTCAATGTTTGTTAGAGTGGTTGCCAACATGGCTCCTTAATTTTAGCAGTTTGTTAGATCTGTTGGTACATATGTTAGAATTGTAGTTTTTTGTGGAGAATCCTAGGATAGGAAGGCCAGCTCGCACCTCTAGCTATTGCCTACTGTTTTTTATTATAAATACATCTAATGAATGATTTGATAGGTTTGAATGGTTGACTAGAGATCCCTTTTTGTAATATTTTGACTAAGCAAAGTTGTTCTTTGGTTATGTATGAGATTTAAGACATTTCATTAATAGAAGTCGTTTTTCTTTCATCATCTCATTGCCTCTTATTCTGAAATGATCATGTTTGGATGATCCATATGAGATGTTGTGGTTGTGTTATAATGGATGTTTGATCATAATATTGCTATGAATGTTTTTCACTGTTTTAAACTTTAAGTTCAAGAAGTTCTTGTGACTGAGACTTTCTTCTCCTGGCTGCTTGAAGGCCTGATGCTTATAGCTGACCTATCCACCTTCCTCACTAAGTCTTCCTCCTATTCATCTTTACCCTTAAACCACTGACGAAAGTTAATCAAAACCTCATTTTCTTATGCATGCTAGCCCAAATTTTTGTGTTAAAACATTCATATGCTGAGTTTTGTCCATTTGACCTTTAATCACTAATTTACATTCATAAACCTTTTGATGGGTACTGGGATTATCCTCTAGTAGTCTGAGGGTGACTCTTAGTGCTAACATTCTTGGCATCGTTGCCTGGGAACGAATTGAAGACATTTCCTTGGGATTGAACGACAAATAAATATTGATTCTGAAGGTGCATTAGAAATCAATACATTAAAGATTGCAGCTTCCACCCGGTGACTCCACTGTTTCAGTTGTGGCTCCCAATGGCAGACACACGAGGTCTACTCCACATCTACCTTTAACAACACCTGAACTTGACCCAGAGAAGATTATCAAGAAAGGAAAGGCTTCTCAAGAAGGAATTTCAGCTACTGTACTGGGTACTTCTAGTCATTTACATGATTCTACTTTTAAAACTCCAGTAGCCATATATAATCCTCCTCTTTTACCTTATGCTGAAGTTTCTAGAAGTTTGGATTTTGAAAATTTTCCTGTTCAATACTCTTCTTTTAGCCCCAAATTGAAATAAGAAAATTTTGAAGCCCTTGCTTCTCCTGATGTTGTAAGTTGGTTCAGACTTTAGAGTCTTGAAGACTTTCCTACTATGGGCCTTCCTACTCCTCCTCCTATCAAAGTTGTTGTGACTAAAGAAGAGGGAACCTCTTTTCCCTTGGACCCTATACTATCTTCCTCCAAGACTCAAACTCTTCCTTTGAAAACTGAAACCTCTCCATCCAAGCTTCCTCTTTCTTAAAAAATCCAAGCTGCATTTGTAGCTGTCCAAACTCCATCTCCCCCTTGTCCCCCTACAGTTCACAACACAATGGCAGGTGTTAATATTCCTAGAAGGATGGATGCCATAGTGACTGCTAGGTATGCCCCTCTTATTTTACCTCAGCCTATGAATGCTCTCCTAGTTGGAGACTACCTTAAGTACATGGCCAAGTTCACAGGTGAGGAAGACATAACTGCAGAAGAACAACTTGCAACTTTTTAGAGTTATGCAGATAATCTTAACATTGAGAATGAAGATGTATGGATGGGGGTATTTGTACAGAGCCTTGATGGTGAGGCTAGAAACTGGTTTAGGGGTTTGACTCTTGGATCTATTGCTGGGATTGAATCTTTGGATGATGCTTTCTTGAGGCATTGGGGGGATAAAAGGGATTTCCATTATTATATTATAGAATTTGGATAACTTAAGAGGAAAGAGGGGGAATCTGTTTCAGACTTCTCAAAAAGATTTAATAAAATGTACAACAGGATTCCCATTGAAATAAATCCCACAAAAACCTCTGCCAAGATTACCTACGCTAGTGCTTTTGACCTTGAGTTTTGCCTCATGTTGAGAGAAAGAAGATCTACCTCTTTAGCTCATATGAAAGATGCAACCTTAGAAGTAGAATCTAATATATTGACAACTAATAAAATTAGGGGAAAATCTGATAGACACAGAAGGAAAGGTAGGGTTGAAGCTTCAAACTCAGAATCCCTTGTTGTCCACCCTCAAGTTGATGAACTTACAAAATTGGTAAAATCATTTTCTGTTGAAATGGAGAAGTTGAAACTTGAAGGAAAATAGAGTTATAGGAACACACATAATGTTGATAGTAGAGGGAATTTCAGAAGACCAAATAGTTCCTCCAAAGAGATCAAAGAAATAGGGATAGGGATGATCAAAAAGTCTAAGCCCCTCTCCAAAACAAACTTGTTGCTGATGAAGAAGGAGAGGATGAAGAAACTGGTCTTGAAATCCATTGTCTTGGTAACACCTCTTCATCTCCTCATTTGACCCAATCTGCATATGAAGAGTCTCTCATGGATAGTCAGTTAAATGAATTGAGTAAAGGGGAAAAAACAAACGACAATCCTAGTAAATAGAACCTAAGGTCCAAAAAGAAAGAGGGAAAGACTGGCACTTTTGATCATCCCACTAAAACAAAAAATTCTACTAAGGCTATGGAATCTAGAAACAAAGGAAAAGATGCACTAAGCCCTCAAGCATTGGTTAAGAGTCCTGCCCCGGAAATTAAAGAGATTCTAAAATCTCCATCCTCCTTTAGCTTTGAAAGTGAGATTCAAAAGATCAAAATCCCTGTACCTTTTTTGGAGCTAATCAAGAATGAGGAATTCAAAAGATGTATTTCTAAAATGCTGTAGCCCGAGCCTTCCTCTAATTCCACAGATTCAGTCAGCCTTCAAGATGAAAAACCAACAGACATCTTGGGACCTTTGGTAGAGGATAGAGACAACTCATCCCCCCCTTTCTACACATCACTAAAGATTCATGATAAAGTGCTGCACAATTGCTTGATGGACTCAGGGGCATCGCATAACCTCATGCCTAAAACTGTCATGGATGAGCTTGGGTTGGAAATTACAAAGACCTACCATGAACTATACTCATTTGATTCTAGGAAGGTAAAGTGTCTTGGGGTTATTAAAGACATGGTTGTTACCCTGTTCCAATTGCCAATGAAAAGTGTGGCCATGGATATTGTGGTGGCTGATGTCCCCCTTAAGTTTGGGATGCTCTTGTCAAGATCTTGGATCAAAATACTAGGGGGGACTTTGCAGATGGACCTTTTATATGCTACCATTCCTGTGATTGGGGGAGAACATAAAAGGGTTTATAGGGAGGCACAATTAGCTTACATCATCAGTGATGAAGCAAATCTTACCAACCACCCTATTTTGGCACTTGATATTGATTTAGGATCCAGTATATTAAGCTCACTGATGCTCCTCAACCACCTATTGAAATCAGAAAACACTCCATCACCTCTTGTGAAGATCCTCCTCCTAATACCTCTGTTTAGAAGATGTTTTTGATGGGGCCTCTTCTAAGGAAGGTGTTGGTGCTGGGGTAGTCTTTATTTCTCGTACCTAAGAGATCATATCTCTGTCCTACAAGCTTGAATTTGAAACTACAAACAATGTGGCATAATATGAGGCTCTTGCTTTGGGTTTGAGGGCTGCTAAAGACATGATGATTGAAGAGCTAGCAGTGTTTGGAGATGCTGAGTTAATTGTTCATCAAGTAAAAAATATGTATCAAGCTAAACACCCCAGGTTAAGGACTTACAGAAATGAAGTTTGGGATCTTGTTGATAATTTCTTCTTAGCTTTTAATATCTCATTTGTTCCAAGAAAGGAAAACACTATCGCAGATTCTTCGGTTGTTTCAACAAGTAATTTCAGAGTTCCTTTGCCCCCTAAACTCAAATATGATGTGGAGGTGAAGTATAGACCCTCTATACCTAACAATGTCAAACATTGGAAGGTTTTTGAGGATGATCTTGAGATAAAAAAGATTTCTTGAGATTGTGGATGATTTTTCTGCCTTACATATTGATCAAGATCATGATACTGAAAAAATCCCTCATGCTGATATTTTTCTGAATAAAATTGCTGACCATCATATTGTTCAGTTGCTAATAACCATATTCCAAGAGGACTAGTTCCCTTGGAGAGATTGTTTGATAGAAATGATGTTGATGTAAAGGTTAAAGGTTCAACTGAAAATGTTGATTTGACTGAATGCAATTTAGGTACAGAGGAGGATCCAAAGTATGTTAAGTTGTCTAGCAGCTTGTCAAAGGAACAAAGGGCTAAGTATGTTAAGCTTTTAAAGGAGTTTGTTGATGTGTTTGCCTGAAAATATGAAGATTTGAGAACATACGACACAAATATCATTGAACATAAGATCCCTTTGAAAGAGGAGACCAAGCCTTTTAGGTAGAAACTCAGATAGATAAATCCCATGATGCTGCCTATTATGGAAAAAGAAGTGAAGAAGTTGTTGGATGCCAAAATCATCATTCCTTTGAGGTACTTTGAGTGGGTGGTTCACTGAGTCCCTGTGAGGAAGAAAAATGGGGAAATTAGACTATGTGTTGATTTCAGGAATTTGAATAGAAGCTCCAAGAAATATAATTACCCCTTGCCAAAGATGGAGCACATTTTGCAGAGAGTCACTAGTTCATCTAGGATGTCTATGATTGATGGTTTTTCGGGCTACAGTCAGATCTCTGTCTTGCCTGAAGATAGAGAGAAGACAACCTTTACTACTCCTCGGGGCACATTCATGTATGCTAAAATTCCCTTTGGATTGATGATTGTAGGAGCGACCTTTTAGAGAGCAATGGACATTGCCTTCATTGGGAAGAAGGACAAGTTTGTAGTCATCTATTTAGATGACATTACAATATTCTCAAAATATAATAAAGAGCATTATCATCATTTGAAAAAGGTCTTCCTAAAGTGCAGAAAGTTTGGTCTCTCTCTCAATCCTAAGAAGTCTATGTTTTCTATGAAGGAAGGTAAATTATTGGGACACGTTGTATCAGCAGAGGGGTTAGAGCAACCTATTTCCTTTTTCAACAGAGCATTGAGGGATGCATAAATAAGATATGATATCATGGAAAAGCAAGCTTATGCTTTGGTTAAAGCCCTCAAGGATTCCAAAGTATATGTTTTGCATTCAAAGATTGTTGCATATGTCCCTTCAGCCTCAGTGAAAGAGATACTTATCCAACCTAACATAGATGGGAAGAGGAGCGAATGAATTGCTAAAATTATGGAATTTGACCTTGAAATGAATCCCACTAAATTAGTGAAAGGACAAGGTTTAGCCAGGTTGCTGGCTGAATCGAATTGCAAGGCTTTAGGGGTTAATTTCATGAACATAAACTCAAAAAATCAGCAAGCTGATTTTGCTGATGAAAGCTCTCATATCAGCCCAAAGTTGGCAGAATGCACTTGGTATAAAGACATAATATATTTTTTGCAGAAGTTGTAGCCTCCTGATGGTTTGGACAAGAACAAGGTGAGAGCTTTGGAGCTTAAAGCAATCAGATATTGTCTTGTTGATCATGTCTTGTATTGGAAAGATCCTCTAGGAGTTCTTTTGAGATGTATGGATCCATAGGAGGCCCAAAAGGCCATGATTGAATTTCATGATAGCTTATGTGGGGGCCATCATTTTTGAAGAACCACAACCTATAAGATCCTCAGAGCTGGGTATTTCTGGCCTAGCCTTTTCACTGATGTTTGTGCAAAGATTAGAGCTTGTGTCAAATGCGAAAAGTTTTCTGGAAAGCAGCAGCTCAAATCCTTGCCTTTGAAGCCTGTGGTGGTTTATGGACCTTTTCAACAATGGGGTCTTGACTTCATTGGGAAAATCCATTCAGCTTCAAGTGGTCAACATAGGTGGATTTTTACAGACACTAATTACTTCACCAAGTGGATAGAGGCTATTCCTACAAGGAATTCCTCCCACAAGGTAATCATTAGTTTTCTTGAGGATATCATGTCAAGATTTGGTTGTCCAAGAAGGATTGTTACTGATAATGCTACCTCCTTCAAAGTTGAACCATTGATCAAGTTCTGTGAATCATATAGGATTACATTAGTCCATTCTACTCCTTACTACCCACAAGGAAATGGTTTGGCAGAGTCCTCTAACAAGAGCTTCATAAAGTTCATTAATAAATTGTTAGAAGACAACAAGAAAGCATGGGACTCAAAGCTGAAATTTTGCGTTATGGGCTAATAGAGTTACAACAAAGGGCTCACTTGGTGTTTCCCCTTTTTATCTTGTATATGGAGTTGAGGCCATCTTTCTGTTGGTCACTATAATTGCTTAATTAATTCAAACAATCAAGTGCTACATAAATTGTCAACCCAGGGAAGTCTGTTATTTCAAAGGTAACCACGCACTATATATGCTCAATTCCAAAAGCAGCCTAGAGTTGTAGTAAAAGGAAACTATATTAATCACACTTGCATTGAATAAACTGAATTTCTGACTTGAATCACAGGAAAGCAACCTACCTATTGTAGAGCTTGTAAAGATTAATCTAAAGAATCCTGGATTACATTAAAATAACAACTGCAATAGGAAAGAACCACTATTCTGTAACCAGAGAACAAGACCCTTATTCCCAAGCAGGAACTCTAGCACCTTGTTTCTGATTAACACACTTTCATGAAAACATTAATGCATAGAAGACTAACTCTATCTACAGAGAACAGGACCTTCTAATCCCTTCCATTAAGCAAGGACCCTTAACCCAGTCTCTGATTTAGCACACTTGTGAAGATAACTGAAAGCTAACTAGTTCTACAGAGAACAGGACCTTCTAATCCCTTCCATTAAGCAGGGACCCTTAACCCAGTCTCTGATTAGCACACTTGTGAACTACTTCTACAGAGAACAAGACCTTCTAATCCCTTCCATTAAGCAGGGACCCTTAACCCAGTCTCTGAATTAGCACACTTGTGAAAATAACTGAGAGCTAACTAGTTCTACAGAGAACAGGACCTTCTAATCCCTTCCATTAAGCAGGGACCCTTAACCCAGTCTCTGATTAGCACACTTGTGAACTACTTCTACAGAGAACATGACCTTCTAATCCCTTCCATTAAGCAGGGACCCTTAACCCAGTCTCTGATTTAGCACACTTCATAAAATCATCACACAAGATTGCTAATTAAAATGATTATGAACTTCGTGAAAATAGTGTAACATTCAATAAAATAAAGTTCTTAACAAGACAGAGTTCAGTAGTGTTTTAGAAAAGCGGAATTCATTAAAAGTAGTGTTTCAACAAGACAAAAGTTAATCAAGGCATAAACAGAAACTACACTAACCACACTATAAAACTAACGGGTGAATCTTGTGAAGAAGGTGGGCCCTACCTTCTCACAAGATTCCCCTGAGACAGAAAGGCTAGAGAAGGATGCTCAAAATAGTCTTTTATTCATCTATCAATGGATCATATTACAATCGGGAAAATGAAGTACGTCCCTCTCTCTGAAGCTTTCTTAATACATAAAACTTGGATCCTTTCGAATGGTGATTTCCTCTTATTTAAAGAGGGAATCCCTTCGATACAATTGATCAAACATTACAGATGTATATCTGAGTCCTATTCTTAGTCATATTGACTTTCTAAACCATAATAGGATGTCCTAGTCTCACGCAACATAATGCTATTACAAGTGCTGAATGAGGTGTTGCTGTTACGGCTGGAGTAACAGTTCTTCGTTGCTGCTGATGCTGTTTCAGCACCGCAAATCGCGGGCTGTTTCAGCCACGGGATTTGCGCTCTTGACTGTTTTAGCATTCTCATGTAGGAGCGATGGTTGGTGCTTGGCTCACGGTGCAACTGTTGTAGAGTTGTTGTTGACCGCTGACTGTGTAACGACTTCCTTTGTGTTTCAGCATCGTGACCATGAACTCAGCATCGTCAATTCTGTGTTTCAGCATCTGCGACCCTGGACTGTGTAACAACTTCGTGTTTCAGCATCTGCGACCCTGAACTGTGTAACAACTTCGTGTTTCAGCATCTGCGACCCTGGACTGTGTAACAACTTCTGTGAATTGCTGTTTCAGCAACAGGCCTCAAATGCTAATCTACAGTTTGAACTGTTTCAACACTTATACATTTCTAATCAATGGTTAAGTACGAGAGTGATGTAAAATATTATGCAAAACAGATTAAACGTATAGTAATGAGAAGGGACGTTGTATACCTTTGGAATGATCAGATAAAGTGATAATATGAGTTTAAATGTGAGTGAACAAGAGTGTAATAGTGGCAAAAAGTATGGGCAAAAAGGTACATTGTGTGGTCCTAACACTTTCCTACTCAGCTTGCCTTTCCTGTGGAAAAATTCTTCCAGTACTACCAAGGAGAACCTCATGATATGGTCAGGAGGATACAACAGCTGGTATAAGTACAATAGACTAGTGAACAACTACTTGACAAAGCACAAGACCATCAACAGAAGATCAAACAAGCCTTTGACAAGAAGTTAAGCAAAGAAGATTTCCAGCTGGGAGATCTAGTGCTCAAGTGGGATGCACCCAAGCAAGACAAAGGAAAACATGGTAAATTTGAAGCCTTGTCGTTTGGTCCTTTCAAAATTTCTGAGGTATTTTCAAATAACACTTATAAATTGTAGAACTTGGAGGATTTCGAAGTTTTTGGTGGCCCTGTCAATGGGCACTTTCCAAAAAATATTTTGCTTAAGCCATGATTGGCTTTCCATTCATTGTAAATATCACTTTTCTTTTTATTTATGTTTGAATAAGTGACCCCATAGCCCTAGGATAAGACACTGAAGCTGCTTACTCTTGGCAGCTCACAGGGAGCATGTCATCCCCTGTGGAGCCAATGTTATCACATGAAGTTGTCATGGGTCATTTTTCCACTTAGGTTTTAATTTTTGCTCTTTAGTCTTTAGGTTTGTTTTATTTTTCCCTTTGTGATTTGCTTAGGTTAGTCTAAAGAAATAAAAGTTTGGGTTTTGGTTCACATTTTTTACCTACACCTATGGTTCATAGCCTAGTTTATTTTTTGGTTTATGTCTTTGACTCATCACTTGACTTGACATCAAGCACTATCAACCCCACGACCCCAACAACCTGACAAGTCACTCCATCCACTCATGCTCTTGATCCTTTCCACTATGTCCCTTATATGCCCGTTAAGGAGTCAAATCAAATTTTGAAAAGGGCTTTGCAAACTCACTAGGTGTTTTTGTAATGCACCTTTGTACTTCATCTCCTTGCCATCATTCACCATCATCAACTGATGTCATGTATTTTATTGTTTTCAACACCCTTGTCTTCAAAAGGAATATTAAGATTTGGTCATTTATGAGGATTCTAACAGTTTACCAATTTGAAATCTTCCTCCTAACCTCGGTGCTGCTGAAACCACTAGTCCAGATAGAGCTGTGGATTGTGCTACAGGATTGACTGTTCGAGGTGAATTGGAGGCTGAGGTAGATGTAACAACTCCATAGCTTGCTGCAGATATTCCACTTATTAGCCATAACGTCCAGGTACTTCATGAGCCTTTTCAGCTGCTTTGAAGAGCGTTAAGATATCTCTGTCTTATCTTTTGGTAGTGCCTAGCACTACAAGATACCAATTCTCCCACCAACCAACCTCTCTACCTCTTCTGCCACACACTCCATAGCCATTTGCACGCTGATTTTTCCCTTCGCCGGAACTCAGACCATTTGCTTTAGACTTTGAGCACCCAACCTTGGCTCTTATTACCCATACTACGCTACTGAATTGTTGTACTGCGCTACAGATCCCCTGCTCCAGCGCTGCCATTCCCTATCAAACCTTTGTTATCTTCTGTGCTCACAGCTCCAACAGTTAGCTCCCCCTTTTTCACCGAGTTAGGTTATAATTTCATCTCACAAGTCTACTTGCAGTGAGGAGTTAGGATCCCCTGTGCTTTTAAAATCTTTGAGGACCTTGTATGGTGGCTTAATGATAGTCTAAACCTGAGCAGTGTAATCTCCCTTCATACCATTTCTCATAGTATCTTTTCATCATTTTTAAACCATCACACCAGTCTATTATTGATCCAGAAGTGAGTTGGAGGAAAACCTTGAATTGCCAATTAAGGATCACCTTCAAAACTCAAAGACCTTTGCCTCTGTTTGGTTTCTGTACCCCTCATAGCATTACAATCTTTTGGTCCCCTACTTCTATCCATGGATACACCTCAAAAGAAGATGTCTCACAAGGGAAGAACTGTGGTCAGGATTGAACCTTCTGACATGCACCTGTTTGATGTTGAGCCTATGGTCAGGGAGGTTTTCCAAAGGGTTGGCTGCCTCTCTTTTTGTCAAAACATGTAGAGGGGACACCCTGAAGTAGCAAGGCAATTTGCCTTAACCTTTGATGCATTAATACCAAGGTGGGAAACCTTAAGTTTGATGTATCTGAGGCCACTATTGCTGCAACCACTGAGATACCCAACACTAGTGAGAGGTGGTTCAAATCCATGATCCTCAATGCACCCTTTTCCAAGGATTTCCTCAAGCCAGACTATCAGAAAGACAATTTGTCTAAGGGAGTGCCTAGGAGCCACCTGGTTGAGGGTTTTGATAAAATGTTGAAGATTATCCAGAGATATTTCACATGTGAGGGAAAATTTAACATGATATACCAGTATCACATAAGACTCTTGCTACATTTCACTAGCAAGGATTAAATGAATATCCCTTTTTATATGTTAAGAAGTATGGGAAATATGTCTGATAGAGTCCAAGCCAAGTCCAAGGCTATGGACACTAGTGTTTTCCACTCTGGGTTGATCAGGATGCTGGTTATGGAAGAGTTAAAGAAAAGGGGCATTTCTTGGGAACAATTCATCGTCTCTGCCAATATTCAACTAGATATAGTCTCTACCCCTTAGTCCAGGATGCAAAGCCCTTTGCCATCTAGTAGTGTTTCCCCAGCAGGAACAAGAAGGAAGAGAAAAAAACAAACCTACTACCCAAGACAAAGAAACCCCTAAGGAAATTAAAGAAGAAAAGAGGGAGGTTCATGAGTCCCCACAAAGAGAATTTTCACCTTCTCCTGCACCTGAATTGGAAAAATATGGTAGCTGTGGGAAATATTTACCTCTACATGTGAACCTGATGAGAATAGAAGACTCCGGGAAGCAAGAGAAACCCTAATGAATTGGCTAATAACCCTAGAAGCCTTGTCGGCTCAAGAATATAATTTATATTAGGCTATTAGCCTCCAAGAGAAGAAGTCGGTCAGAAATAATAATAATATACTGAACAAACACTTAACCAGAAGGAGAAGTTGGCCCCAGCATAACTGGAAGATCTACTATAAATACAGGGCACCAATTCTCATTTGATACATCTCAATAGTTGCAGACAGAGCCAATTCTGCGCAGCAGTTTCCCAGTTGGTGCGCACTGCAGTTGCAGTTTGGTGCGCAGGTTTGGAGGAGGGTTGCAGGTGCAGCTGCAGCAGCAGCTAGTTTCAGTAATGGCTTGGATTTCTCTTGGCTAGGGTTTGGGACTATCTGATCAGTCTTTTGTGTTGCACTATCCTTGGGGAGAGATGCGTTGTCCTTTGTTTGGCTATCTAGCCTAGGGTTTGCTTCCGGAGGAATTCTCTGTCAAGGTTAAGGTGCTCGAAGGGAGGCTTCGGCCTGTGGTTGGGTGACGAGGGTATTGTCAATGGTAAAACGAGCACACCATCTTCTATATTCTAACAGGTTATGGGCCCACACCCCTTCAGTCAGCCTAAAACGCTGGAAGGAAACATAACCGCTAGATATTGAGCTCGTTGAGGAACTGCCGCTAGGGTTACTAGCAGGAGCAGCTTCCAAAAGCACTACAGCTAGGGTTACTAACAGAAGCAGTTGCAGAAACCCTAAACCTCTTGTCGAGGCACCTTAAGTGACGATATTGACCTAATCTCCGAATAGATCAGTGCGCCCTAGCCCAACGCATCTCCTAGTACACTCAGAAGGCCAAGACGTGAAGTTTGGATTTTCGGTCAAATCTAGGGTTTGACCAAGTCAAGCAAGCCATGACGAACTCTATGAAGTCTGAGAATGAGTTAGATGGAGCATCTAACTTCAGAGCATGGAAGACAAGGATTGACCTCATCCTTTCTAAGAATAAAGTGCTGGATATTGTGAAAGGAAAGATCGTGAAGCCAGAGTTTAAAGAAGGAGAAGAGAAGGAACCGCAGAACATTGCAACTATGGAGAAGTTCAAAGATGTTGACATCAATGCCATGAGTATCATAGTGGATTCCATAAAAGGCCACTTGATACCCTACATCTCCCATCTTGACTCATCGAAGAAGATGTACGATGCCCTAACAAATCTCTTCTCAGTCAGAAACATTGGATAGGTTATGAGTCTGAAGAATGAGCTCCGCGACATGAAGATGAATGACGACGACAGCATAACATCATACTTTGTAAAGATCTCCCAGTTAAGAGATCAATTACAAGCTATTGAAGAGATCACTTCAGAAAAGGAATTGGTGAATATAGTACTCAATGGTCTTCCCAAGACATGGGATGCATTTGCCGCAAGCATGAATACAAGGAAGGAGTACCTGACATTTGAATAACTTTGGACTTGCTGTGCTCAAGAAGAATCAAGGATCAATGCAGAAGAGAAACCTCAAAAGAAGTACGATGATCAAGCCTTCACAACAAGATTCAAGAACTTCAGGGACAAAAGAAAGTTCGATTCAAGGAGGAAGCCAAACCAAAAGAAAGACATTTCATAAATACAATGCTTCAACTGTCAGAAGTATGGTCACTATAGGAATCAGTGTCCCGAGCTAAAGAAAAGGAAGGAGAAACATGAAGCATCGATTGCCGAAGAAAAGGAACCTACAAAGAAGACTAAGCAGGATGGATGAGACTTCTTCTACTAAAAGGTAAACAACACTCTTCTTATTTCTTGTACATATCTTGCTTGCATTGTCTCTGTACATATCCTGTATATCTATCTCTTGGAAGATAATGTGTTCCAAGAAGAACTATATCTATGTAAGAACAAACAAGATGAAAAGAGTTATCATTAGATATTACACATGAAAGAATGAAATATATCACGTGAAAGACATTACAAGATAAGACCGAAATCAGAATCAATCTTGAAGAGACTTGGAAAAAGCTAAGACAAAAAGAAGTCAACAATCGAGAGGAAGCCAGAAAAAGACTTATGACATTCTGTAGAAGACAACAAGACAGAAGCGTGGACTTTGTTAGACAAGAGAACCAATCATATATTGCAGAAGATAATAAGGATGCAAATGGAAGCGTGGACTCTATCATATATTGCAGAAGACAATAAGGATACAAATGGAAGCATGGACTCTATCAGACGGAGGGATCCGATTATATGCACTCTTACATGAAGTAAGGACTAGGAGGGAGCTAATCCTATGATCCATTGAAGATGACGAAATGTATATATACATGGTAGCAACCATGAAAAAGACGGTACATGTTCAACTCAATCGCAGAAGAAGACCTCTTCAAAGAGAAGCCTTAAAGTATTCCTGGTTGTCCATCCAGATCCGTGAACCGATGATGAAAGGAAGAAGTGGAATCTCTAGAACATGGAATCTACAAACTCCATGACCCAAGAAATAATGAAAAACATGAAGAAGAACATGAAGATTCCAAGAAAGAAGAATCAGAACAACCAGTCATTGTATCAAAGAATCACAAGTCTACCAGCCTGATATGAACTCACTAAAAGCAATCAAGCAGAAGAACTAAAAGTCGTGATGAAGAACAGTGTATGGAAAACTTATGAAAGCATTGCAAGATCTAGAACCAGAGGTTATCCCAGATGGAGGGAGAAGACTATGATGATTACTTGTTCCAGTACACCAGACATATCACTGCATGAGTCATTATATCATCTGTAACATCCATGAGTCAAAATTCTACATCAGACGAATACAAAGAATGTTCTCCAGAGAAATTGAATGAAGAGCGTATGAAGAGAAATCTCAAGAATTTGAGGCATAGCAGGAAGAGACTCCTATATGTAGATAAGAAGAAGACAACTTGGCGGAGAACCTCCAGTGCACAACAGAAGCGTGGTGAAGATTTCCTATAACATCAAGATGACTACTCAGAAGATTAGATCTCATGATGACAGAAGAAGTACCACATGGATATGTCCCAGTTCTCCAACTATGATATACTCTATTGTTCAGATCTACATGAAGCCTTCACAATGTTCCAGACTACAGTACAAGCATTACATTATTCATGATAAATTCCAGAAGGGAGAAAATGATTTCTCCAATACATATCTCCACAGATGAGCAGATACGCATACATTTTGGTAAAGCCTCTATTCAAGATGAAAGAACTTGCATACTCAAGCTAGAGCTCATGGAAACAACTCTCTTAGCTGGAAGGGAAGACACTCCAAACTAGAAGAAGGTACGCAAACATTTATTTTTGTGATTGAAATAACTCTCCAGTTAGGAGGGAGCATTGAAAATATTACTTATCTTTGTAATAGTCCAGATTGGACAGATGCTTTCCTGTTCGGAAAGTGGATTGAGATTTCTGACGGACAATGAATTCCCATTGTAGTTAACATGGGAGGCAGACTGATTGCTGATGTATCATAGACAACGACTTTCCATTATGGGGAGTGGTCTAGGACAGTCATTCTTGTTGGCAGTCACTCTGAGTAGTGGTCAAGTAGAATGGTCCGCCTCGCCGGGCAGTCATTCTTTTGAAGTTCACAGTTGTGAGCAGTTTCGAAGAATCGTCCGTTTTGGAGGTTGATGCAGGACAAACATTCCTCGAGGGCAGACTCATTCTCTCCAGGTTACACTTTGCTTAGTGTCGGAGGAATGGCCCGTGGTGGGGAATGGTACGGATAGTTATTCTTTGAGGGCAGACTCATTCTCTCCAGGTTACACTTTGTTTAGTGTCGGAGGAATGGCCCAGGGTGGGGAGTAGTCTAGGTTCAACAATCAGGGACAATTATTCCTCGAGGGCAGACTCATTCTCTCTAGGTTACACTTTGTTAGTGTCGGAATAATGGCCCAGGGTGGGGAATAGTCCAGGACAGTCATTCCTTAGGGAAGACTCAATCTCTCTAGGTTACACTTTGTTTAGTGTTGGAGGAATGGCCCAGGGTAAGGAATGGTCCAAACATTTCTAGAGGGCAGACTCATTCTCTCCAGGCTACACTTTGTTTAGTGTCGGAGGAATGGCCCAGGGTGAGAAATGGTCCAGGCTCAGAAATCAGAAACAATCCTTCTTCCTTGGTTGAGAAGAATGGGGCAGATAGCTCATTGTTGATATTCTATATTGAGGGCAGACATTCTTTCAGATCTCACAGATGTGAGTGAAAGATTGGCCCAGATGACCATTGTTGATATTCTATATTGAGGGCATACATTCTTTCAGATCTCACAGACGTGAATGAAAGATTGGCCCAGATGATTATTGTTGATATTTTATACTGAGGGCAGACACTCTTTCAGATCTCACAGACGTGAGTGAAAGATTGGCCCAGATGATTCAGTTTTTATCATAACATTGTTTCTATGCAGATGAAGACTACTGTGGTGGCAAACATTCTATCAAATCTCACAGACGTGAGTGAAAGATTGGCCCAGATGATACAGTTCTTATCATAACATTGTTTCTATGCAGGATGCTCTCAGATGTTTGTTATGAAGACTATATGACAGTAGATGAGAACTATTGTGGTGAATATGTTTCATTGTTCGCAACCATACGTTGCTGATCAAGTACTTGTGTGTTACTTGATGTGGTAGTTAACCACTGGATTGTAGTTATGTACTACTATGAATAGACACAGGTGTGTTCTATCCTTGTTCTAATTGCCTTGAAGACTATCAACGGTTTATTGGAGATGATGATCATTCAGATGAATGATGAACAGAGTTTTTCCAGATAGAAAATAGTTCAAAGATTTTACTCCTCCTATATCACTCTATGGTGAGAGTGACTTATCCAGCATCATATTACTCAGAAGAAGTATGGTTTCAAGAGATGATGCAGATGATAGTGATGGTGATGCTCATGATCTAGTCGTGAAGTAGTCTAGATGACTATATTGATGCTACTGGGTAAATGGTATGTTTTGTGCTCAAGTCCATTACCTGTAAATACCTCTCTAGCTAGGAGGGAGTGTTAATATTATGGTAGCTGCGGGAGGTATTTAACTCTACATGTGAACCTGACAAGAATAGAAGACTCCGGGAAGCAAGAGAAACCCTAATGAATTGCCTAATAACCCTAGAAGCCTTGTCGACTCAAGAATATAATTTATATTAGGCTATTAGCCTCCAAGAGAAGAAGTCGGCCAGAAATAATAATAATATACTGAACTGGCACTTAACCAGAAGGAGAAGTCAGCCCCAGCATAACTGGCAGATCTACTATAAATACAGGGCGCCAGTTCTCATTTGATACATCTCAGCAGTTGCAGACAGAGCTAGTTCTGCACAACAGTTTCCCAGTTGGTGCGCACTGCAGTTGCAGTTTGGTGCGTAGGCTTGGAGGAGGGTTGCAGGTGCAGCTGCAGTAGCAGCTAGTTTCAGTATTGGCTTGGTTTTCTCTTGGCCAGGGTTTGGGACTATCTGATCAGTCTTTTGTGTTGCGCTATCCTTGGGGAGAGATGTGCTGTCCTTTGTTTGAGTATCTATCCTAGGGTTTGCTTCTGGAGGAATTCTCAGTCAAGGTTAAGGTGCTCGGAGGGAGGCTTCGACCTGTGGTTGGGTGACGAGGGTATCGTCAATGGTAAAATGAGCACACCATCTTCTATATTCTAACAGTTCCTTCATCAACTAAAACCACAGCCAAGAAGGGGAAGAAATTGCATTTCCCTTCATCTGCTCCAACAGCTAAGACCAGGGTCAAGAGGCCTTTTACTAGATCATCATCCCACAAAGAAGCCGTTGAAGCATAATTCATACCCAAGGCTTCAGTGCCAAAGAAAGTTAAAGGTAAAGGTGAAGCCATTGAGGAGCCTATTGAGGTTATAGCCAAAACCTCTGTTCAACAAAAAGATAAAGGTAAAGGTAAAGCCACTGAGAAGCCTATTGAGGTTATCAACATCAACACTCCCCCTGACAATCCCACTTTCAAAAGATTGATTAGACAACTTAGGGATGCTAGAAAGGAACTTGCCCGTTTGAAGGCATAAATCTTGACTCAGAGAAGAAAGATGAAGGAGCTCAAGGACATGTACAATGAAACCCTTGATTTGGCAAGGTTTATAGCAAGAAGATTCTTGCCTCCCCATAGACAACTTAAGACTCTGTACAGGCAAAACATAAGCATTCGATCCTGTTATAACCCTATAATTCATAGGATCATCTCGTGACTGGAAAATTTTCACTCTCGATGTATTTTGGCTTGCAAATAATATTTTATTTTTGCAAATTAGTTTCAAGGAAAGGAAAGGAAAAGGAAAATTCATGATTTTTGACGTTGAGTGGTGTTTCCTAACCCCATGGTGACAAAAGCAAGGGAAGCAGCACACCAAACCCACAAAAAGGTCATTAAGCCTAAGTTTTGCCTCATATACTGATTTGTGCCCCGAAGATTAAAGATCGGGCCTAGATCTATGACTAAGCTTTTGGCACCCAAATCTACGGCTCTGAAGAGATTCTGGACCACCTTGACCGNNNCTCCGGTCATCCTGACAGCGCACAGATGGACAGTCTACAAGCGATTCCAAACCCCCTTGACCTTTCTGCCTTTGGCGGTGGGGGGGGGAGGTCCGAAATGAGGTGATTTTTCCCGGCGGGCCGTGTCCCAACATGTCATCAATCCATCGCATCAGATCTCCTCCACTCCAGACCACTTACCGCTTACCATCCTTCCAACTTACCACCATACTGACAATACCATACCGCTCCTGCCTCATGCCTTCATCCTCCATTATCTCGCCACCCATTCACGAATAAACAAACTTAGGATTAAAGAAAAAATCAAATAAGTTAATTAGATTAAGTAATAATGTTAGTAATTAGTAAATATGTTAATAAAGTTAGGGTAATTAGACAAAAAGCTAGGTTAAAATCTTGTTAGAAATTAATTAATAATTAATTTAGTTAATTATTAATTAATTAATTAATAAATAGTTAAATTAATTATTTAAGTCAGTAATAAGGTTAGTGTTCCATTAATTTAAATTAATTAAAAACAAATTAAAAAATATCAATTAAACAAAACATATAAAAATTAACATAAAACAATTAAAAAATAAAAACAATAATAAAAAATATAATATAACAAAACAAAACATAATAAAACAAACACGTAAACAAAAATAAAAAATATTAAAAAGCAAAAAGTAAAAAACATAAAAAACAAAAAAAAATACTATCCTAAGTTTCTACCCACCCACAACTTCACATTCCCATCCCAAACAAAATCAAACCAACGGCCATAAATAACATCGGACTCCCCCTTGCCATCTGAACTTTAATGAGAGGGGGGGTCCGATAAGTTGTTTTCTAGAAACCACCTGCAGACACATGGTGGCTCCACAGGATAACGGAGCCCCCCCCTAAAACTACTTACCACCTCAGGGGGGTCCGGAATACCACCTTCCCCAAAAAAACCACTTTTCCGATTTTTTTAAAAAATTGTTCGTTTTTGCCTGTTCAGCATGTCATCTTCCGAAACTGATTATGGGCAAATGAAAACGAATTTTGAGAAACCGAGAGAGGTTTTTCTCCATAACGGGATGAAGAACAAAAATGTCTCTCAGTTTTTCACAAGTGCCACCAGTTGGGAGAATCGAAGCTGTCTTTTAGCCTCATTTTTTGGATTTTTGGTTTTCCTGTTACAGTCCCGATTTTGCGGGAGCTGTTACGGGGAGTTGGAGGCGAATTTAGCGAAACTGAAGGAGGTTTTTGTTCAGCACATTCCCTTCTACAATAAAATCCTTCAGTTTTTGCCCAGATGTCATAATTAAAGAGAAACAAATGTCCGAGTGGACCTCTTTTTTGCAGAAATTCGACCCGTCTTTCATGGCGAACAGTTCAGGATTTTTGGGGATTTGTGGCTATTTTTGGCCGAGACGGTTGAATCCGACTTTCAAAACTTGTTGGGAGATCTCTCCTATTTATTGATATGATTTTAATGTAAAAGGGTTGTTGATCTCACGCCCAAGCAAGCTATGAGCACTGTAACTTCTATCAAGAGATTTTCCAGAAATATAAAGAAACGTTTCACAGGATTCATGCATGTTAGCTATTGGTGAAGTTTTTCCCTCGTCGTTGAATGTGTATCTGCCTTTGTTATCATTGTGTTGTCTGTCTGATCTTTTTTTAAAAGGAGTTAAAGTTACAGGATTTAGCTTTGCATACCCTGTTTTCTGACTTTTAAAAATTTAAATGTTTATCTTCTGAAGTTATAATTAAGAAATTCTTAAATGCTTCTTGGTTATAATTGATAATCTCACCTTTTCTACTATCCATCGCTTATTCCCAAATAATACAATATTTGCATTATCTCGCCCTGTGAAAAGACTTCTTATAAATTGTTCTTTGATCTCTATCTTTATGAACAGACCCCATAGCCCAATGGAAGCGTGAAACCTTTTTCAGCCAATCTACATAAAACTCCAAGAACATAACCTATTCTGCATAACTAGCCTAATATCTTCTTTCCAACAAAGTTATATCAGACAGAGAGATCCCTCTCTAAGTCTTAGAGGGCTAGATCCAAGACTCGAAGCGGTTTTGTGGTTACCCTTGCTGATCTTCTCCTCAGCCTGGGAAATTACAGGGTGATAACATAATGGCGACCATACTGGGGAAATTTCTCCAGTAGTACACTTCAAAGTTCCAGATCTGATCATTGATGGTGGACAGTGACCAGACACAAGAAGGCTAAGATCACTCACCTGGAGAATCCAATCAACTCCAGACAGTGCCAACTCAAAGACTCCACTGGAGGAAGAGCCTGAAGCATGACCAAGCAGCCTAGAAAGACCAGGTACTCAAAATCAAATTGTATTCAAGACATTTTTGGTTTTCTCTGTAATTATGTCCTATATTTTTCAAAACCGAATCAAGATTATACTACTGGAGTTTATATTGATCATCTGCAAATTGATGAGCCTCAAGAGATTAAGCCCCAAGTTGTAGATCATGTACATACTCATACACCTGTGCACCTCCCAGATGCACCTGTTGAAATCTTAGTGAGACATAAGCCTCCTGCTTTATCTCCTATTCTTGCTAAGCCTCCGAATGGTTGTAAGCCTCTTGCTTCACCTCCTGTGCATGCAAAAGTCCTAGATCGATACAAGCCTCTAGTTTTGCCTCCTATTCTCCATGACCTCCCTGTCAATTACATCAATAATCTACCCAGGTTTGATGGAGAAAATGGGAAGATCACTGCTGAAAAGCATATTCAAAACCTTGAGTATTTTCTTGATCTGTTTGAGATAGAAAATGATGATGTTTGCATCAGAATTTTTGCCTTATCATTGCTAGGTAAAGTTAAGCATTGGTTTAAGAATCTTCCAGTCGGAAGCATCATACATTTTCATCAATTCATGCAAGTTTTCTTAGATAGATGGGTGATCACGAGAAATGTCTTTCTCATCCTAGAAGAGTATGACCATTTGAAAAGACAGCCAGGGGAAACAGTACAATAGTTTTCAACAAGGTTCAATAAGGTATATCATGCAATGCCTGTTGATATAAGGTCACCCCCAGGATCAACCCACTTGCATTTTCCAGATGCCTTCGATCCTGAGATGGCATTCCAATTAAGAGAAAGGAACACTGCAACTCTCGAAGAAATGCATAACATTGCAGTTGATGTGGAGGCCAACTTGCTGATCAAAAGGTCAAAGGTAAAGAACAAAGAAAAGGAGCAGCTGAAATTTTCATAAGCTAAACTGGACATCCTGGCAAACACTGTAAGAGAGATGATGTAGAAGATTAGCAAGAAAGATGAGCTTGCTATTCAAAGACCTCATGTTCCATTAGCGCCAGAACGAACAAAGATCACTGTCCCCAAACACTTTGCAGCCCAACCTTAGTATTCTAAACCACCAAAGGATTATTTCATGTATTCAATTCACAACGTAGTCAAAGATGAAGCTCCATCTCAGCTTGTTGAAGAGCCACCAGCTGATATGATGTGCATGTTTGATGACATTTCATTCATGGATGATTTACCCAAGTGTGATCAGTATGATGATGATCATGAGGCTGAAATAGATGTGGACTGTTCAAAGCAATCAACAACATATGTCTGGGAAGAAGAAGATCATTTGCAATCCCAACAAGACAGTCAATCTGTACATGGAAACTATGACAACTATGATCAAAATGCAAAAATTCTTAAGGTTTTAAATAGTAAGAAAGAGGAATGTTCTAATGCATCAGTTGAAGAGGATGAGGATGACATGGAAGCTGATCCAGAAGTACAACCCCTAAATTTTTTCGAAGGTCAAACCTCAGATGAAATCATGAAGCTTGAAATAGGTGATGAGCTAATCCATTTTGATTCATTGCCTTTATGATTTGATTCATTTCAAATTTTGAGAAGGAATCCTGGTCAGATTCTTGTTGAAAGTTATAGTGTAAGCCATGAAGTATCAGTAGAGCCAATGCCACCATTATCTAAAGCATTTTATGATCCTATAGCTGATATTCTGGATTATGTGTGTTTTCAAAGTCAGTTTTCATTTATCCCCAATGTTTTCAAAAATTGTTATGATATGGATATGATCAGACAACCAGCTATAGGGGTGTGTCCAATAGAAGTATCATTTCATAACACATCACAAAAGTTGCAGCCATGTCAGGAAGTGCATGAGGATGCAAATAACACAACTACAACATCAAATCATGAAGTTGAGTTGGTTAAATTTGAATATCCAGTAATAGGTCAAGTCTATTTTGATCCAGTGGCTATTTATATGGATAAATTGTTCATCATAGAGCCACAGTGCATTCCCAACATCTATGTTATCTGTCATGTTTATCAAGCTCCTTGCAATGAAGTTGAGGATGGAAAGCATTTCATGATGCCTATGCAAGTTCTATTTCTTTTATTGAGTGAAAACATTGAAAGAGTAGAGCTAGTAGAGCAATTGCTGGACTGGCTGCACTGGCATTATCGTATCATTTAAAACAATGAAATTATCAGTAGCGTAGGGTAGGTAGGAGACTATGAATAAGCTCAACATTACGAGCATCTCTTTTTCAGCAGTTTCATTTTGATTTGTTTTCAGTTGCAAGATCAAAACAGGTACAGGTTGTAGAATAAGATTTTGGGATTGGCCTAATGAATAAAGAACTGGTCTGCATATTCAGAGTTCAGTGGTTCTTGACACCTCCCCAAAGAGCTGCCATCCCCAAGTGGAGCCACTGTTATAACTCTATAATTCATAGGATCGTCTCGTGACTGGAAAATTTTCACTCTGGATGTATTTTGGCTTGCAAATAATATTTCATTTCTGCAAATTAGTTTCAAGGAAAGGAAAATTCCTGATTTTTTATGCTGAGTGGTGTTTCCTAACCCCATGGTGACAAAAGCAAGGGAAGTAGCGCACCAAACCCACAAAAAGGTCATTAAGCCTAAGTTTTGCCTCATATATTGATTTGCACCCCGTAGATTAAACATCGGGCCTCTATCTACGACTAAGATTTTGGCGCCCAAATCTACGGCTCTTAAGAGATTCTGGACCCCCCCGACTGTTCGA
>ML787616.1:183281-212329 GCA_009831015.1 Picea engelmannii
AGACAAGTAGTTGATGAGTTGGCACATACATGAGGTGTATAGTTGATGATTTTGGTACATATTGATGAGTCATAGTTGATGAGTAGTTGACACATGATTGGTACATACTTGGTACATGGTTGGATGCACTTATTTATGGTACAGGTTGATTACAGTTTGGTGCATGGTTGATGCACTTGTTTATGGTACAGGTTGATTACAGGTTGGTGCATGGTTGATGCATTTGTTTATGGTACATGTTGATTACAGGTTGAGGTACAGGTTGATGCATGGTTCAGATTTATTGGTATAGGTTTACAACGGTATATCTCACAGTGATAGTGTGACAGTGGTTCCATCATTCTACTTCTACTTCAGGGTGGTAGGATGGGGCAAGGACAGGTGGTTGTAGCCACCTTCCGGTTGTAGCTGGAGAACAATGGGGGTTGTAGCCTCCTTCTTGTTGTAGCCAGAGAATTGGGGAGTTGGAGCTTCCCTTAGGTTGTAGCCTGAGAATCTAGGGGGTTGGAGCCTCCTTCCAGTTGCAGCTGGAAAAAAAAGGAAGTTGGTGCTTCCAATGAATGTAATTCTTAAAGACATATAAGAAAAAGCATTCCGTGGTTTTCTCCCGATTTGGGTTTCCACGTAAAACACTGGTGTACTGTGTATGTGTGTGATTGTTTATTTCTTACTGCTCATTATTGGATAATAATTCTACATTTATATAACATTTGAAGAAAAAGGATTATAATTACACTATTACTGATTCACCCCCCGTCTCAGTAATTCAACACAAGCTGCAATAGAAAGAGATGAACCTGCAGTAGAGAATAGTACCGCTGCTAAAGAAAGATATGCTGCCATGACAGAGGAAAGGTCTCCTCCAACAAGGAGGAGTGCTAGATTGAGGAAGTAGATGGAGGGTATGACAGATCCATTTTTGAGGGTGGTTGCTTTTGCAAGCTTTAAGTGTTTAGGGAGGTATACTATTTTCACCTATAAAGACATTTACAGGATCCTAGTCCATCAACTAAGATTTTTTGTGTTTTTGAAGAGTTGTTGCATCACACAGAAAAACACAGGGATTTCATAGCGTCTGGCACTACATAATCGCCTACATAGACTTCTCTGTGACTGCGCTACCAAAGGCGCTATGGAATCTACATAACAACTTTTCAAAGGGGCGCTACGGAATCTGCAGACCAGTTTACAGGAAGACGCTACAAAATCACCTCGCCAAGCATAGGAAGGGCGCTACGGAATTTGTAGAGCAGTTATAGGAAGGGTAGTATGGAATCTGCAGAGAAGTTATAGGAAGGCGCTACAAAATTGGCTACCATATGTGCTACCAAATGGCGCTACGAACTGGCCATTACATTCAAAGGTTTGAATTCATGACTCCTTCTTGAATTTGATGATGTGGAGGGAACTAAAGATCAACAAGTGGCAGCTGGGGATCAACATATGAGCTTGAAGGACACATGGCACTAGAGAAAGATGTGCCCAATCTGCAAGACATGTCATTCAATGTTTGTTAGAGGGGTTGCCAACATGGATCCTTAATTTTAGCAGTTTGTTAGATCTGTTGGTACATATGTTGGAATTGTAGTTTTTTGTGGAGAATCCTAGGTAGGAAGGCCAACTTGCACCTCTAGTTGCTGCCTACTGTTTTTTATTATAAATACATCTGATGAATGATTTGACAGGTTCGAATGGTTAAGTAGAGCTCCCTTTTTGTAATATTTTGACTAAGCAGAGTTGTTCTCTGGTTATGTATGAGATTTGAGACATTTTCATTAATAGAACTTCATTTCCTTTCATCATCTTGTTGCCTCTTATTATGAAACGCTCATGATTGGATGATCCATATGATATTTTGTGGTTGTGTTATAATGGATGTTTGATTATAATACTACTATGAATGTTTTTCAGTGTTTTAAACTTTAAGTTCAACTTGCGACTGAGTTTTTCTTCTCCTGGTTGCTTGAAGGCCTGATGCTTATAGCAGACCTATCCACCTTCCTCGCTAAGTCTTCCCCCTATTCACCTTTACCCTTAAACCACTGACTGAAGTTAATCAAAACCTCATTTGCTTATGCATGCTAGCCCATATTTCAGTGTTAAAACATTCCTATGCCAAGTTTTGTCCATTTGACCTTTAATCACTAATTTATATTCATAAACCTTTTGATGGGTACTGGGCTTATCCTCTAGCAGTCTGAGGGTGACTCTCAGTGCTAACACCTCCAAATTCCTTTGATTTAGGACTTTCATGAGGAACATGTTGAATAAAATTTCTTGCACTATGATCAAAATTCTGATTAGCTGAAAAATACAACGCCTCATTTGCATTATAAACATTCCTATTTCATTTCCTAGTCCCAACATAAGAGGTATGCAAACAATTTGCTGATGTCTCACAAATAAAATATTCTTTATCTGACGAAGCCATCCCTTCTCTCTAAGAACACAAAATGATACAAATTCTCACCCTCCCTATGACATTATTATAACTTGCATAATGATTTTCTCCCTCTAAGCCCCCCCCACCAAAAAAAATTGCCCCCCTCAAAAATATTCCCTCCAAAATTTCCCCCTCAAATTTTTCCCTCCAAATTCCTCCCCAATTTTTTTTCGCTTATTTTCCCTTAAATATTAAAAACAACTTTTACTCTTTTATTTCGTTTTTTACATGTTAAATACAATATTTCTCATTGTTGTGCCTGTTTCGTCACTTGGGTGAGCAAAACAATGGCACTTGCATGCCTAGTTGGGCCTGCTAGACAAGACATAGGTTAGTGAGTTTATTAAACAAGACAAACACATGAAATAAACAAGTAAACAAACTAAAACAACTAAGGAAATAAAAACTAGAATGCATAAGAAACTTTTAGAACCATAAACAATCAACCAATGCCCAAGATTATGCCACCAATGGATAACTATATTAGTTGGCAAAACACCGTAGAGAAAAATGAAGACTTATGGGTTCCCTCTTCCTCCTTGGGAGGGCTCTTGAGTTCCCCAATGAAGAGCTCTTCTTACAATGGAAGAAAAAAGGCAAATGATGAAGAAAATCAATGCTTATTCCCTCAAGAGGTGTGTGGAATGGCCTATTGCAATGATGCTAGAATGCTCCTAGGAGAAAAGAGGATTCTCAAGGGAGAATTGAGGCAGCATAACAATACTATGAAGATCTTGGTTTCTTAGTGCACCCATGGCCTCCATTTATATCATTTATTCAAGGAAATATTCAACTGGTTCTTAGTGTGAACAAGGGGCCCATTAGGGCAGCCTTTGGTCCTTGACCAACCCCCCATTCGGATTTTGCTCAGATCTGAAGGTCAAATCAAGTTGGGATCTGGTCCATAAGTGGTTGGGGGGGCAACAAGAATGCATCGGTCACAGGAGTGTGTGGATTTTCTAGTACACAGTCGTGCATATGGCGCATTGTGCACTCTACAAGCTTCTTTGGCTCACGCAATGTGCGCGTGCTTCCTTTAGTGAGTTTGCGCATGTCAATTTTTGTCCAGTTTGTATAGTTTTTGCCTTTTGAAAATGAATTTTGGTGTTGTAGGTGAACTAATTGATGTTGGCATTGCTATATTTCTGTAACCATTTGTAGGCAATGTTGCAGACGAAATTTCAGTGATAACAGATGCCCCCTGATGTGTGAGGTTAGGAGAATACATATAGTTGAAATAAATCAATGTTTCTTCTACTGAGAGTGCCATTATAATGAAGAGTGCTGAGAGGAATTGCAAGAGAGATCCGTTGGAGGGAGAGGGGAAACTGTGGGACCCAAATCTTTTTCTAGGGAGAAAAACGAAAATCTGTATACAAATGAGGCATGCATGCCCCATGCTCGTGTCATGTAACTCAAAATGTAAGGCAGTAACTGAAATTGTATGCTAATGTAGATAATTGAAGCACCCTCCGGGGCGGTTTGATAATGGTAGATGACAATTCTTAATGTTGAACATACTCTGAAAAGAGGCAAGGATGCCTGTAAGAAGTGTCGATGACTCGTAGGCATTGATGGCCTAATGAATTCAAAGGTCTTCAGCTAGTATAAAACAACTGCAATAGTCACATAGTAAGACCCACTGTAACATGAGATTTTGGTTGAAGTCGAATGTTATGGGGGTCAATGGAATCAAAGAGCAATGATGGTTCTCTCTGAGTCGTCCGAGACTCGTCATTGTAAAGGTAATGAGAGTCAAGATACTATCGCCCTTCTGGAAACTGCGTTGATGTTGACAAAAAGGGAGACGCGACGCCAAGAAGAAAAGGGCTTCATGAAATCCACAAAAATAAGATCAGGAACTGATAGGGAACATGAACAAAGTCAAGATGCAATGAGACTCAAGACTACCCTTGTTTGGGGGTATGTTTGGAGGATAATTGGTAAAAACCGCAAAACTAGATCTAGTGTCAGGGGGGCGACTAGATATGGGGTTAAATTGTGCCAAAGGCTTGACAAAGTGGACAAACTCAAATATCAGGGGTACATGGACTTGGGGATACTCGGGGTTTATGAACGATGTCAAAATGAGAAAAGGAGAATGGATTCCCCAACCATGGGAGACATGGGTTGCGCTTCTAGGAAAAGAAGGTCATCAAGGGTGATGACAAAAAGCTAAGTAAATGTTGGAAACAAAGGCTTTTTACAATTACCAAATAAATAAAGAATAATTTGGGATGAGTGTACAGATACAAAAACAGGAGCCCTAGTGCGAGATGGCTTGTCCTGTGAGGGCTCAAGTTGTGACGAGAACTGGTGGAGGGTGGGGGCCCCATGAGTGGGTTTATGTATGAGGTAAATGAATAGAGGATAATCTGCAGATGGACAAACTGATTGTGGATGAAATGGAAGGTTAATGATACTACGGAGGTGCAGTCAGATAGAACCGAGATGAGATAGCCTGGGAGTCCATTGGGAAAGCTAGCAACATGATGAGAAGAAGTATGTGGCTTATTCTCGGGAGTGCATAAGACTATCGAGACTCTCATCACTAGGGGGTGAAAGCAACATGAGTGTAAAAGTACCAAGGGGAACTATGAATGGGACAACTCATGTGGGTGAGAGTGCTACCGGGTGACAATACCAAAATGTAACAGAGGTGACGGTACTGTAGAGCCGGATGTAGGGACCCTAAAGGTGAGTGTCGGAGGGTGTGATTGGGAGATGCAATTGATATTCAGAGGGAATGATTACATGCCAGTGTCGAACATATACCTGAAGGGGCTACGTTGTTTGTGATGACCAAGTACCTACACACATTAAAACCAAGTGTTTCTGTGTGGATGCAGGTGATCAACTTGTGATAGGAGAGTCATCATGCTAGTCCACTAGAGGGAGCGAGACTGGGAGAGCCTTTGAGAGGCAGTGAGAGATCAACCAAGCATTCAAAGACAATTGGTAGCCTGTGGGCTGCTCAAGTTCTTCGATTGCCCTTTGATAAGGTCGCAGGAATTTCTGCTTCAGTACCTGATATCCATGTGGAGCACTGATATGCAATGATTCATTGTGAGGGGACAACAACTGACCCTCTCAGCTGTTGAGGATATATACTTTTTGACGGGGCTCCCCTTCCAGGGAATGGCCCTGCCTGCTGATCCCCAGCTACTAGGGGATGTGTGACTGATAGATATGGAATGACGCCATTGTCCGGGGCCAAACCCGATGTCAGGTTTGGTTGTCTGTATCGAGGCGATGGACGAGACATTGCCTCAGTGCATCATGACAATGGTTGTGAGGATCTATGGATCCTTGGCTACTGAGCGGATCACGGGAGGTTAGCTGAGGATTGTAGAGAGGGTCCTATATGGGGACTTTTTTGCCTGGGGGTTGATGCTGGACTCCAGGATGATGGGGAAGATTCACTGGTGTCGGACCACCGACTCTGGTGATTTTGCATTTGGGTCCATCTTGGTGGAATGGTTTCTGGAGAGGGTGCCCATGTTGTGCCCGAGGATTTTGCTGGCACCTGTAGGGCCGCAGAAGCCGTGATTGATGCGGTGGNGGGGGGGGGGAATAGGGTGGCCACTACTTTACGACCACTGTTGCACGTGTGTGGAGTCATATGCCACAGGTGATACTCTGGTAACCATACAGTGGGATGGACCACTGGCACGACCCAGACATGGTATTTCCTCCTGGAGAGGTCTGGGACTAGAGAGGTATGTTTGTGCATTTATGTTTTGTGATTTTGATAGTGTAGCATATGATTATATATATATATGGATGCTGACTCTACCTTTAGTTTTTGTGTTTGCAGATGTCGGGCCCCGAGGCCATGAGGCTGAGATGGTTGGGGAGCCGGTTCGCCAGGGGACAGTGCAACCACTGCGAGCAGAGCCGCGAGTAGGAGAGCGACGCAAGAGAGATGATGTTGGTGCTGAGCTAGCACATGAGACGAGGGCGGGCCAGAGGCACATATTTGATGATGCGGGTGCTGGACCATCGCATGAGCCATGGGTAGAGGCCGGAGGAAGGATGGCGGACATTTGTTGCCACTTTGAGGAGGTTCTTCAGGGTGTGCTAGAGGGCATGTGGGCCCACATCCAGGACGAGAGGGTCCTGGAGAAGTGTGTGGGTGTTCCGACAAAGTGGCAGACCTTGATTCACCAGGAAGTTGTAGCAGGGGCAACGATGACTGATCGAATGCCCCCTGGATCTGGAGGACCCCTAGCTGGTGGGGCGCCTCTAGCTGACAAAGGACCTGGGGGGGAGCTCTGGGGCACCATGAGTGTCAATTTTGTTTTTTTTTGTATTTATATAGGCTTGCAAGCCCATTTTGTACAGGGTAGTTGATACCCATTATGTATAGGGTAGGGGGTACCCATTTTGTACCTATAGGGGTGAGGGGACTCACTAGCCTACAGGCGATGTATATTTTGTACTTTTGTAAAAATTTATGATACTTTGGCAGAGACACACACACACACACACACACATATATATACATATCTTTTAGCATTTTGTGATGTCTACACGTGTTTATATTTGTGATGGTTTATGATGTCTAATCTATATACTGTGATCGATGTTTGATAATTAGGTATATGTAATGATGTCTTGATGTGATAAATGCCAATCTAACACTAGGTTAGCCATATTATCTGCTATTTGATTAAATTGTCATGGAATATGTGTAAATGTAATTGAATCAAAGTTTCGAGATAAGAGTCTAACTTGCAGGTATTTGTGAAAGAGGCAAGGATCACAGACACGATATACATTGTTGAGCTATAGGACGACAAGCTGGGAATCTAATAAAATGCTAAGGTGATGAATGTGGCAGTGCCTGGCCTTGGTGAGGAGACCAATGACGTCGGTGTATTCTACTTGGTTGTTGGTGGCTGACCCCAAACATATGCCGTTGGAGTGGAGCAGTTCATGTCAGGGGTATAGAGGGCCCAAGCGGTCGAAGTGAGATTCTGTGTCCAACAAGTAGCACTGTCAGCGTAACCGATGTGGTAGGTCAATGGAGGATGCATCTGTTAATAACACAGATGGTAGATCAGACATGAGGAGTGGAGGCGAAAAAAGAAGACTAAAAACTCTACAAATGTGTACAAAGAAAAAGCCTGGTGTAGAATGGCTACACTTAGGCATAAAACTTCTTTAAGTACAACCCGTTGATGGGTTCTTTGTGGGAATAGCCTTCTAGAGTGGCCGGGATGTATGCACCTTTAGTGAGCCAGTGTTGGACAATGTAGGGTCCATGCCATAAGGAGTCGAATTTCCCATGACCGAGAGTATCGTGGGCAATATCGTAGGCTAGGATGAGATCTCCTTTGTTAAATGAACGAAGGTTGACATGGTGGTCAAAGGTGGCTTTGGACCATTTTTTAGCTGCCTCATTGTTATGTAATGAAGACCGACGATCTTCATCCAACGACTCTAAGGTCAGCAAGCGTTTCTCCATTGAAGCAGTGTTAGGTAATAACTCGATGGCAGTGTGTAACATGGGAATTTCACACTCGATGGGGAGGTTGGATTCGATCCCATGTACAAGATGAAATAGTGTAAAACTGGTGGCAGTTTTGACTGCCGTGCGATAATCCCATAAGGATGAAAACAACATATGATGCTAGTTGGTCTTATGTTTGTTGACGGTATGTCGTAGCATGGTTTTGACGACTTTGTTGACAACCTCGACCTGTTCGTTGGATTGAGGGTAGTATGGGGAGGCAAACTCATGAGAGAAGCCTAAATTTAAGGAGAGTTATGTGAAGATATCATTCTCTAACTGCTTACCGTGATCATATACTAACTGTAGTGGAATTCCGAAATGGGTAATGACATGGTTGAAGAAAAAATGTGTTGTTGTGTCAGCAATATTGTTAAAAGTAGGCATGGCTTCGACCCATTTGGTAAAGTAATCTACTGCCACGACAATGTACTTATGTCCATTACTGGATGGAGGATTGTAAGTCATGTAATCTATGCCTCATTTGCAGAATGGACCGACGGTGATGACTGGATGTAGAAGAGCAGGTGGCGCTCGTGATTTGTTTGCATAGAGGTGGCATTTGTCGCATTGCTTGACAGCATGGATGCAATCATGAAACAGTGTGGGATAGAAGTATCTTGCTCGAATAATTTTTTGGGCGGTGGACATACCTAAGAGGTAGCCACTGCAAGTTCCGCTATGGCAATCATTCAAGACTCTGTTTGCTTTGTCGATGGTCAGACATCGACAGAGTATAGTGTCGACCCCACATCGGTACAAGATGTCACCGATAAGGAGGTATCGAGGGGCCTGACGACGAATGCACTGACGTTCGTCTCTTGAGAGATGAGACCCAAACTTCTGTGTCTGAAGGTAGACAAGAAGGTCGCCATACTAGGGGTCATTAGAGGGGATGAAGAAGAGGTGTTCATTAGAAAAATCCATATTGATGGGTGAACCTGTAGCGTCCAAGGGAAACATTGTAATGAGTTATGCGAGAAGAAGTGCTTTCTTTCTTTTGGGAGTTGAAAACTCTAGGTTGTATTCCAGAAGGCTAACGATCCATCTGGCAAATTTGTCATTAATCCGCCGTCGACTCAGCAAGTACTACATGGGGTTAGAATCTGCTACGATTTTGGTAGTGTGAAGCAATATATAGTGACGCAGTTTCTGAACTGCAAGGACAACTACGAGGGCTAGTTTCTCATCATTATTGTATTTCAGGGGTGGTCCTGAAAGATTTTTACTGATGTAGTAAATGACATGTTCTCTTTCATCATCCCCAAGTTGGACGAGGACTCCTGCTACTAAGACGGCTGAGGCAGATTGTAATGATCCCAAGCCAAATTCTGGCTTGGAATCACTAACTACCACTGATTTGTCGATGTGCAGGTGTTTATTGAGTTATTAAGTGCATACAAGATTCATTTAACACATGAATATCATCATACATTCAAGATATAGAAGCACAAGCATAGATCTAACCCTTTTATTATAAGCAATGTAGGATCAATACAATAGATGGCCGATCTGGCATAAACCTCAGATGGACGTACAAACAATAGATATGAGCTGCTACAAAATGCTCTCGTCAATACAAAAGAAGCCTCTAAAGGCTGGATAAGTAATGAATACCAGTACCAAGCAGATCTGAATGTCAAACCCTCCAACTAGAGAGTGCCACGCTCCAAGTGGGGACTGAAGCCCTCAATAATTCGGCCCTGATGAAAGAGGCCTCCAAATGCTATGAAACTCTCCACAGTGATAGATCAGGATGTCACAATGAGAACCCAAGTGCTCAAATCCTCCAATACCTGCTAGATCCTTAGATCTAGCTACCCTCCAAATAATGGTGTGCCCTCCTCTTGGGAAAACGTCCCACTCTCAATACAAATCAATCCTCCACTGAAAGACTCTGGAAAACCACCAAGAATGATGTCAAGACACCTACAAAGAAAACCCAATACCTGGAATTCCCGAAATCACTTCTCCTCAGCTAGGACGAATCCTCCCTCAATGAATGGTGTGCCCCTCTTGCTGGAAACCCTCAACTGGTGCGCCCTCTCTCTACCTGCACCAGATACTGATGTGGAATCCTCCTACAACTGAGTATATATGGAACTAGAATGGTGTGGGAGCGTATTGCAACTCAAGACCAAGCTTGGGACAAGCAAGGTGGAATCTTTCACCACCGAATCGTCCTCTAGGGTTTGTTAAGTCAAAACCCTCAAAACCCCCAATGTTAGGCTTACTAGCTAGAAGCCAGATATCAAAAGATAAACGGACATGAATCCATGAGAAGAGGCCCTTGCCTTTCCTTTATACTTTTGGCTCACCTTGTCCCTCCAAAGTGACTTTCATTTTATTAATATTTAATTAATTAATTAAATCACTTTAATTAATTAATTAACCTTTTTACCTCTGGAAATCTCCTTATCTTTGCTTGTGGCTTCCCTGGCCACCGAAAGTCACTTCTAGTGCAAGGATCAATGCAAGCTAGACCCCACAAGGCCTCTCAAATACCCTTGTACTTGCTATAACATCCATCTGGCTACTCTGGTCATCATAAATCTCTGTACTGTGATGATGTCCCAAAGTGGGGACATTACAGTCCTCCCTGCTAGAAAATTGCTTGTCCTCAAGCAATACCCAAATCCCTTGAAGTAAAATACCAAGATCCCATGCCCACCTGTGGGATACATAGTAGAACCCTTTGAAAGGCGAACAACAATACACTCCACCCCCTGGATCCCATATCAGGAAGTGAACTGCAATACTATGTGAAGCATAATACTGAAAGATATCAACCTTGTGAACCTCCTGCACAAGACACATGGCCTCATCTTGGAATAAGTCCATCCTCCAAATCTCTACCAAGATCCACATGGCCTCCATCAACTGCACATGCTGATGCCATAATGAGGTACTGCAAGACCTCCGTGAGACACCCGCAAGCGGTGCGCTCCTCACAACACTGAAGATCAATGGAAAGTTAGAATAACTTTCCCCTGCAATGGTCCACTCTCCCCTGTCGGTCAATGACCTTTTCAATCCTGCAATCCCTGGGTCCCATGCTAACCTTTGTCGAAGATACTCATGCTGACATTGCACTACTCTGACCATGACTGTCTACCCCCTGCATACATCCTAAACCCTCCTCTCCTGGGTCCTCCAGCTGAAATACCTGTGACCGCTGAACCTGCTGCCCAGAAACTTTATCGGCATAGACACCAATGTAGAAGAAGTACCTGTCCAAACATCCCCATGCCCTATCATGATAACCAAGCGGGAGGAAAGGTCTCGCCCCATAGGACAAGGACCTGCAGACCCACTCCAAACCAAACCAAGGTGGAGTGTGTGGCTCTTGGGTGTAACCTGGGTCCACATGAAGTGAAACATCCAGCTCACCCAATGAACTCCCGGATCCCATGGCAAACTTGGAAGTTTACCACTTCTAATCTCATCTAACTGCTCATGTGTGAGACTAATCACTGTCAGAAGCCCTATGTGCTCATCTGCTATCCTCTTCATGCTGCTGTCAATGGTAAATGTGTCGAAGAAGGACAACAGGCATATCTGCAGCTGACTATAGGACGGGAAGGTGTCACATTCTTGGGTCAATCCCAAGGATTCGACTAGAAGCTCGTCCATCGGTATCCATGATAAATACTCTCCTGTGGACACCACCGAATTCCAACCATCCAGTACAATTGAAAGTAACCCCTCCAACTGCTGCTCAACCAACCTCCATCTCTCATCTCCCATGCAACTACTGATATGGTGAAGGTGATCTATCATAACTAGGTGCTGCTGCAAAGGAGTGGCATCTGCATGCTCCCCTAGGTGTGTCTCTTCCCTGCAAGGCACTATACCCCTCTGAATGCCACCATACATCTCGGCATGTACCTGTGAGCTATCACTCATCACTGTATGCTCATGCATACTCATGTCATCTCCCGTAGACTCATGCTGCATCATAGATCCTAGGCATACTGCTGGATCAACCTCTACATGGAGGTCAACCGCTCTCGGAACACCAATAGAAGTGACCTCCATCAATGGTTGCTCCTCTGCTAGATCACCAACATCCTCTATCAATGTGATTGACTGATACATATGAGTGTCCACTAAGATAGATGAAGTGGATCTCTGATGGATCTTCTCAAGAGACTCATCTGTCTTAGACTCTTATTCTTGAAGGGCGGTCTGTGTGCCTCTCAAGAATTCTTGAGTGCTCTCCAACTCCTGAGTGAGTCGGTCCATCTCCAACTCCTGCTCCCTCAGAGTCTCATGATACATCTCACCAACCCTCAGTAGATAATCCCTATCTGTCAACAACTGCTGGTAGTCAGTCCTCATCACAGATACTCTCTCCCGGAGAGTGTGAAAACCATCCATGGAAAATCCTCCATTTGAGCTACCCTGTGCCACTGATGCTCTCCAACAGTAATCTGCCATCACTGCATGCATGTCATCAATACGTCTAGTGGCTGCCCTGATCATAGCCTCACTAACTCTCAACTGTGCTGCTAAGTGGCGTGACTCCTGATCATGGTCATACTGAGGTGCCATCTCAGACCCCTCACTGCTAGTGTCAGTCCTGCTAGTGCCAACTCTAGAATCCCCCAAAACACCCTCTGCATAAGATGACATGCTGAATTGTCCACTGCCTGCTATGCTATTGGGTACTCCTGTATGCCACTGCATCCCATCTCTAGATGCTATCTCCCCCCGAATCACACTGTACCCTGTATGAGCAGACGTATCCTCCTGTGCACTCAACCTGCTACTATCATGTGCACCTGGATCCCATAGAGATGTATCTAGACACGTGCTATGGTCATCTTAACTACTAAAAGGTGCATCCTCATCAATGCAGACCGATCCTGGACATAAGTGCTCCATCAACCTGTCAGCCTCTGCAATCTTCTCAACTAATGGAGTCTCCAATAGCTGTGACTCAATCCCCTCAGGCTGATCTGTATGTGTAAGGTCCCCTGCCTGTACATCCTGTACCTCCTCCTGGACCTGTGGGTCTACCTGTCCATGGTGTGCATCCCTCGCACTAGGCTCATCCATCATACCTGACGTGCCACTGACCTCCTCATGTGACGTAGCTATCATGGGTGTTTGAAAAGGTGACAGATGTGCCACGCCCCCCATAGGAAGCTCATCATCTCTAGGTGCTAACACATGTGAATCCTCACTAGTGTCACCACTCTGCTGAGGCGTAAGGTCATCAATACCATGTGATATGTCTATTGAAGTACTGGTGCTATCGTTCTATCCATCCAACTGCCTATCCACTACACAAGGATCATCATCCTCCTTAAGCGTGCAAGCATCACTAGCCTCTGTGCAATAGTCATCATCACTATCACTAGCCTCTATGAAAGAGTCACTGTCATCATCCGACTGCTCTAGATAAGCATCAATCGATCCATCCTCACATGCCTCATCCTCACTGTCATAGTGCACCTCAATAATATGCTTCTTACCCTTACCCCTACACCTATGATCAGGTTCCCAAGGCACCTTGCAACTGTAGCAATGTTGCGTGCCCCTAATGGGTGTGGGGTTTTTCCATGCTTCCCTCCATCTAGCTGCTCGGGCTCTGCCTTCCTCTGTTATGCTGGTCCAATATGTTACCTCATCTTCGCTCCAACTGGGATTTTTCATGGATATAAACTTTTGGAGCATTATTAGAGGCCCAAGTCTCTCACAAAGTGCATGATATTCTTTTTCACAACTCATAGCTATTCCACAAAAATCTGTAGACCCCATCTTCCCTTATGGAATATCCCTCAGGTTGGCAGGAGTCTAAGCTCTGATACCACTGTAATGATCCCAAGCCAAATTCTGGCTTGGAATCACTAACTACCACTGATTTATCGATGTGCAGGTGTTTATTGAGTTATTAAGTGCATACAAGATTCATTTAACACATGAAGATCATCATACATTCAAGATATAGAAGCACAAGCAAAGATCTGACCCTTTTATTATAAGCAATGTAGGATCAATACAATAGATGGCAGATCTAGCATAAACCTCAGATGGCCGTACAAACAATAGATATGAGCTGCTACAAAATGCTCCCGTCAATACAAAAGAAGCCTCTAAAGGCTGGATAAGTAATGAATACTAGTACCAAGCAGATCTGAATGTGAAACCCTCCAACTAGAGAGTGCCACGCTCCAAGTGGGGACTGAAGCCCTCAATAATTCGGCCCTGATGAAAGAGGCCTCTAAATGCTATGAAACTCTCCACAGTGATATATCAGGATGCCGTAATGAGAACCCAAGTGCTCAAATCCTCCAATACCTGCTAGATCCTTAAATCTAGCTACCCTCCAAATAATGGTGCGCCCTCCTCTTGGGAAAACGTCCCACTCTCAATACAAATCAATCCTCCACTGAAAGACTCCGGAAAACCACCAAGAATGATGTCAAGACACCTACAAAGAAAACCCAATACCTGGAATTCCTGAAATCACTTCTCCTCAGCTAGGATGAATCCTCCCTCAATGAATGGTGCGCCCTCTTGCTGGAAACCCTCAATTGGTGCGCCCTCTCTCTACCTGCACTAGATACTGATGTGGAATCCTCCTACAACTGAGTAGTTCTGGAACTAGAATGGTGTGGGAGTGTATTGCAACTCCGAGACCAAGCTTGGGACAAGCTAGGTGGAATCTTTCACCACTGAATCGTCCTCTAGGGTTTGTTAAGTCAAAACCCTCAAAACCCCCAATGTTGGGCTTACTAGCTAGAAGCCAGATATCAAAAGATAAACAGACATGAATCCATGAGAAGAGGCCCTTGCCTTTCCTTTATACTTTTGGCTCACCTTGTCCCTCCAAAGTGACTTTCATTTTATTAATATTTAATTAATTAATTAAATCACTTTAATTAATTAATTAACCTTTTTACCTCTGGAAATCTCCTTATCTCTGCTTGTGGCTTCCCTGGCCACCGAAAGTCACTTCTAGTGCAAGGATCAATGCGAGATGGACCCCACAAGGCCTCTCAAATACCCTTGTACTCGCTATAACATCCATCTGGCTACTCTGGTCATCATAAATCTTTGTACTGTGATGATGTCCCAAAGTGGGGACATTACATAGATAAGTAGAGGATGTAGTCACGATCATAGTCTGGAGGAATAATCAAAGGGGCATTGGATAGGGCCACTTTTAAATCATCAAAAGCATTTTGAGCATGTTCATCCCATCAAAATGGGATATCATGATGCACTAAGCAGAGGAAACTTTGTGCGCTAGTGGCATAATCTGGGACAAAGCGACGTAAAAATTTAGCTTTGCCCTGTAGGCTCTGTAGTTGGCATAAATTACGAGGTGGTGGAATTTCGGTGATAGCTTGGACCTTGAGGGGGTCTATTGTGATGTCGTGTTGGGAGACAATGAACCCAAGGAGGCATCCAACGGTGACACAAAATACACAATTGAGAGGGTTCAAGTGGATATTGTACTGGTGACATCGTTGAAAGATGATGTGTAAGTCGTCTAAATGCTGAGTTCATTTCTTGGGTTGAGTAGTAATGTCGTCTAAGTAAGCGAGGATGATGCAAGCAAGATCATGGAAAACATAAGTCATGGTCCGTTGAAACGTAGCACCTGCATTTTTGAGACCAAAAGGCATGACACAATAAGCAAAAGTACCCCATGGGGTAGTAAAAGTGGTTTTATATTGATCTATTGGATGGATTTGGATTGATTGTAGCCAAAGAACCCATCCATGAAGGAAAATGCCTCGTGGTCGGCACAGTCATCGATAATTTGGTCGATGAAAGGGGTTGGAAATTGTATTTTGGACAAGCATGGTTGAGATAGGGAAAGTCGGTGCACACACGAATAATGCCTTGTTTTTTGTTAACAGGGACAGGGTCGGAAACCCATGAGGTATACACAATGGGGTAAATGAACCCAACGATGCGTAACTTGTCAATTTCGACTTTGATAGCCGCAACTTTGGATGGGTGAAGTGGGCGCTAGTTTTGATAGACTGGGGCGATATCTGGCCATGTGTTGATGCGATCTTCGACTATAGAAGGATCAAGGCCGGGCATCTCTGTATATGACCAGGAAAAAATATCTCGGTATTCCTGAAAGAGAGCTTTGTAAGCCGTGATTTCTTTAGGGGAGCATGCGGCACCAATGGTGATTTCTTCTATGATTCTCGGTTTGATGGAAATGTCGATTTTGACGGTGAGGGAGATATTGGCCATGTTGCCTTCTTCAAAAGAATCTGGGGCAGGGATAGGGTTGTTGAACCAGTCTATATGCCCTGAAGGAATAAAATCCTTGGTTTCGATTGCGCATATAGAGGCTTGGCTAGGAGGGTCAAAGGATTCCTGTGAGAGAAAAAGTGCTCGATGATGGAGCGCATTCCATGGGCAATCAGGGGTAGTGAGTTCCTCCAGGATATCTTCATCATAGTAAAAAATGCGAGAATATAGGGGATCCTGGGAGGTAACCTGGGTGACTGTCACAATGTGAATGTCCTCAAGTGGTGAAGACGTACAGGGGAAATCATGACCATGTTGTGATGGCTCGCTTGACATAAAACAAATGTCCAGATACTGTGGGTGATAGACTATGGTAGGGGGCAAGATTTCCTGGGGGAAATGAACTAGAGAATTGGGAGGATTTGGGGGAGTATCCTCAGACAGTCTATCTATGAACCATGGAGGGCGGGAAAGTGCCTCAGGTTCAGGGGAGGTGATGTTAACAATATCTAGAGAGGGCATGACCCTTGGTGAGGTGGTTGGATGTGGTTGAATAGGGTTTGAATGATGACCTTGATATGCCACAATGAAAGGACATCAATAGGTGAAGTGACCAAGTGAGTCACAAAGAGTGCAAGGGCATATTATCCGTTGGGGGATTGAGGTAGAGACATAATGGATGTCGGTGATGTGAGCACCAAAAAGTGGTGGCGAAGAGGACTCTTGTTGAAAGGTTTGGCGTATTGTCGTCAGTGTCTGATGAAACTGAGGTAGAGCTGGGCAATGATGAGTGTAGTGGCCGTATTCTGAACAGATGGCACAAGCGAATTTGGTTCGTAGCCCTTTACTGCCTGTAGTGGAGGACACGGTCATAGTAATGGACGTGCTTGGAGAAGCAACGAGCGGTGTGGTTTCTCGAGGGAGTTGGATCAGATTACGTAACTCGGGAAGAGAAGAACATCTGTTAGTGGGGTGTTCCTCTCTTTCGCAGAGTGCGCAAGGAGGTTGAACTCGGGGAGGAAGTGGAGCAGTGGGCTCTTTCTTCTTCCTTTTGCCCCCAAGTGTGGTAGTAGTACTGGCAATTGGGGGTGAGGGTGGCATGGCTGGAGCTAGTATTGGAATCTGCATCAGGATTCCCTATGACTGAGGAGGGAGAGATGGTCGAGGAACCATCGTGGGTGGGTGTAGATACCATACAGGGATGGCGAGCACCATGTTGGAAAGGGTAAGCATTGCAACTACCTGAAATGATTGTACTCCTGGTGGGGGGTAGAAGAAGGGAATTTGAGTGATGGCTTGGGGAATTTTCTCCCAAACTAGGATTTTCCGCTAGGGGAGGGGGAAATTATGGATAATATGTGTAGTAGGTTTCTCAGGGAATCCTTGAGGTAAAATTTATTCAACTGGTGGGACGTCAAGGTGTGGAGAGGCCTTAGTGGGAGTAATGGTGTCTCCGGTGTCAGTTCCATTGGAAGATACAACACATACTTGTGTTGAAGGATGTATGAGAGGTGGTGCTCCATGGTATGCCCCCAGTAAGGATGGGTCCTTGAAAATGACGGGACCCATATCAATGAGTGAATAGGCATCTGAGCTAGTGCGAACAATAGGTAAGATGCTATTGATGTTGGTGGAGTGGTTAGGCTCGTAATGTGTAATTTGGTCGATGGTGACGATTTTCCCGTTGTGGGGGAACATCATCGTTCAAAACACAAAAGAGGATATGGAATTCATGGCGTACATGTAGCTATGTCCAAACAAGATATTTTAATCGAGTGGGGTGTCGATAACCTCAATGTCGATGAGGATGGTTTTTCCTCTGAGTTTGACGGGGACATTTTGGAAGAGCCCTTCACGGGAGGATGATCGACCATCGTAGGCTCTCAAGGTGATGGCAGATGGTACTAGCTCAGGGGAGCCAAGTTTCTTCCATATAGTTTTGGACATGATGCATGTGGATGCATCTTCATCGATGATACACTGATGAACCGTGATGTTCCAAATCTTGACTAGTATCTAGAAAGCTACTAGAGTGAGGGGACGTGGTTCTCCGCTATCTAGATCAAATGTGATGAGTCTAGTATCAGTTGAGTCGACTACCCCCAAGGCAGAAATTAAGGATTTTCATTGAGTTGGACAGGTTTGGAGGACCTCCAATACAGACATGGCTGCAAGAGACTGCGCCAAGTCATCGACCAGACTGTAATTGTGTGCTGCCCTAGCCTGAGGGTTATTAACATTTCGTCGTAATAGGATGTGAGGGATACGAATGGTAGGTTCAATATTAGAGCATGGAATCATCAAGGGTTGTCCAGTTGTAGCTGGAGCCGCTTCCGAAGTGGTTGGAGTAGGGGGTGCGTTGTATTGACGACCATGCGTTTGTAGAAGAATTTGTTCTTCACTAGTGAGGAGGATATTGCGATCTGTTGGGTTTCCAGGGTGGATGGGCCTTGGGTTTTGATACTATCCCATTTGTGGTGGGGAAAGATGTACCTCCTATTTGGTATTCATCACACCTTGGTGTGGAATAGGGTTTTGCAACACGACTAGGGGTGGTTGTTACAAATACTGTTGTGGGGCCTGCTGAGGGGCAAGCAACGCTGGAGGACGTGGCACGTTCATCGATTCTTTCATCTGTTTAAAGTCAAAAATTTGGGGGCAATGGTGAGTATAATGTCCATGCTCACCGCAAAGAGCGCAGGATGAAATGTCTCCTTAACCACCTTTTTGATTCTCAAGATCGCTCTATGATGCGAGAGAAGAGCATAATAAATGATCAAAGTTAATTTATGGTCCCAATGTAAGTGTTTTTTTATATGTGATAGCAATAATCTCAACTTAAATTTTACAAACCAAACAAGCCATCCATGTGGCAACCAAAGCAAAAGAGGAGAATTTTTGGTTCTTTTTACCCCCTAAGTGCCTATGTTTAGCTAACCTTTCATATGGGAAAGGAGCCTAAGTGGAGTGCATTTACAATTTGCATGAAAACAAAAATATGAAGGCTAGGGGCCTTCAAATTATCACAAAAACCCTTACAATTTTGAAACTCTAGAAATGTGCGCGGGTTACAGTTCTGACAGAGGCGCATTGGGCGCACAATGTGCAGAGAACATATGCCTTTTGGGTGCACAGTGCCCTAAGTGTGCGTCTGTGGGATGGAATACCCGTGCACATTCTGATACGCGTCGGGGGAGGGGGGGGGATTTTTGAGTGAAATTATCCTCCTCTAGCTCAAAATCTGGCTTTTGACAGGTAAGGTTGGGTTGATGTTGGTACCTACAAGACAAATAGATTAAAAAGAAGTGCTCTCTAAGCCCAAATATGGTGGAAATTGATACCTTTCCCCATTATGGTCGCCAATCTGTTATGCCTGTTTCGTCACTTGGGTGAGCAAAAGAATGGTACTTGCATGCCTAGTTGGGTCTGCTAGACAAGAAAAAGGTTATTGAGTGGATTAAACAAGCCAAACACATGAAATAAAGAAGTAAACAAACTAAAACAACCAAGGAAATAAAAACTAGAATGCATAAGAAACTTTTAGAACCCTAAACAATAAACCAATGACCAAGATTATGCCACCAATGGATAACTATATTAGTTGGCAAAACACCATAGAGAAAAAATGAAGACTTATGGGTCCCCTCTTCCTCCTTGGGAGGGCTCTTGAGTTCCCTAATGGAGAGCTCTTCTTACAATGGAAGAAAAATGGCAAATGATGAAGAAAATCAATGCATATTCCCTTAAGAGGTGAGTGTAATGGCTTATTGCAATGATGCTAGAGTGATCCTAGGAGAAAAGAGGATTCTCAAGGGAGAATTGAGGCAACATAACAATACTATGAAGATATTGGTTTCTTAGTGCACCCATAGCCTCCATTTATAGCATTTCTTCAAGGAAATATTCAACTAATTCTTAGTGTGAACAAGGGGCCCTTTAGGGCACCCTTTGGTCCTTGACCAGCCTCCCATTCGGATTTTGCTTAGATATGAAGGTCAAATCAAGTTGGGAGCTAGTGCTATAGCGGGAAAACCCCCTATGGACTACACTAGGGTTCAACATGTAGGCATATCTAACCATCTAAAAATCTCCTACTTTTTATAACTACCCCGAATATACCCCACGTTCATACATGAAATACAAAGTGAAAAGATCTGGTAACTCTACCATTTACTCCGCGTTCGGTGTTGATCCTTTCGCGTTCGATTTCTCCACTGACTACAAACCTCCTCCCAAGGCTGGCCTGCATTCACAAACAGACAGATAGGGAACTACAAACATGCATCTCATATATAAATCATGGGTTAGATGTTAGTATAAGACATAAATCGAATACAAATATTGGACACATCATATTTCAGGACATAAAAATTATTCCTTTTATTGATATCACAATGTTTACTTACAATGAGATCGGCGACTGCTCCGTGAACTTGGTCCGAGCTCCTCTTTACCAAGCTCCAACTGTGCTTCCATGTATCTTTCTCCTCTCACACTTCTTCTATTGAAATGACATAGGCTTATGATTGAGGAAAAAGGGCTAGAATGGGAAATTCTGATGCAAATCTCACAAGGTGGCTGCAAATTCTTGGGGCAAGGAGGGGATGTGAAATGGGCAGAGTTTCACTGTTCTTATGCTTTTATTAGGAATGAGACCCCAACACCTCCTTTTATATGAAAAAATGATGGTTATTCAGTTGGGCGACGGGCTATAGGCGGTGGATCAGTTGGGAAACTACCCAATAACCCGTAATCTCAACGAATTCCTTGCAAATTTTTAATTTTTGAAACTTTTGTGGGTATACGTGGGCTGTAATGGTGCAACTAGCATACGTATGCAGGCTATAGTGGTGCAGCATGCGTGTGTACGTGAGCAGTAGTGGTGCATGGCGTGTACATCTTTAGCAATAGGGTTTTTAAGAAGAGCTGCTCAATGATGGTTTGGAAAAAATGGAAAGTAAGAGGGCCTGATTCCAGGTATGCATGTATGGTGCAATTTAGGGTTATAACAACTGCCCCCTAATGTGTGAGGTCAGAAGAGCATCTGATGGCCGAAATACATTACAAAATCTTCACCAATGTACAAATTGAGTGAGCCTGGGACCAGAGTTCGGGAGGTGCCATCTGCAAAAATAACAATCATCTCACCGAGGCGGGCATACCCATGCCTGGGATGAAATAAATCATGGTTTCCAATCAAATACACTGCAGATCCATTTCATATAACTATATAAAGTGTATCCACGAGCAATACACAATGGATCTACATCTCAAAATCAAAGATATACATGTATAGTATCAATCTTCAAGAAGTCAATGATGCTTGATGGCTGGAGATGAGGCCTTTAGATCTCGAGCAACAAGTTCAAGATCTTCAAAACTTGGGTAGGAGTGTAATGTGAGTGTACAACTTCACTACCCAGAGGTCTTCGACGGCTCGTCGAGGAACATGCAAGAGGATCTTGGTGATCAGGCAGAGAAATTCACTGATTTCAAATAAGGACTTGATTGAGGTCAAGAGATAAACTGCAGAAAGGTCAACTCCAGTTGGGTAAAAATTCCCTTGGACAATAGCACGACAGATGATCAGACTCGGACAACATGACATTGACATAAATTCACGATGCAGGAGGCAACACAAACTCTCCATGTGTTTGGAAGAATAACCAAACGGAGGAGAACACAACTCTATGTAGCGAGGACAACTTCCTAAGGTCATATTAAATCCCAAAGCTTGAAGACAAACGAAAGGATGTGCTTTGTCCAAGGGCAACTCATTGTGCTGCCATAAAAAGAAAATAAATTTCCCGTCCTCTTTTTGGGGTATATTTGAATTTTTTTGTCTTTTTCACTATTTTGAAGAGCTTGAAAAAGAATAAAAGAATACTATGTTACAAAGGAGGAATGAGCGTCGCAAGCATACTAGTTCCAAGCGCAAGGAACGCACTAATTCTCATAACAAGGAGACATGTGCAGGAAAAGGACACTCGAGGAAAATTCCTCCATGGGTCAAGGTGTCAGGTCGCAGAGGCAAAGTGCTACAAGGATTGCGTATAAGGCATGCTTCTGAAGGTAAGCTCTATAGTTTTTTATTTTTAGAGAGTTTGAAAAAGGGCTTAACTATGGACTCACAGCCTTTTTCTAGATTTAGTCTCCTTAGCCCGAAAAAACATAAAATCTACTTAGGAGAAATCTCCCGATGAGACGAATCTCCCGAGGTGTACCTTTTTCCTCCTTAATCTATAGGCCGAAAAAGGGTTAAACTCATGCCAGTAGATGTTTTTTTGGACCAATTTAACGAGTGTGGAAGAACAAGGTCACTTGACGATCTTTTCAATTTTAAGGATTCTTAAAAGAAATTAACTATGGACTCCGTAGGGGATGTTCTTCTGGACCATTTTAACGAGTGTGAAGGAACAAGGTCACTCGACAATATTTTCAATTTTAAGGAGTCTGAAAAGAGCTTAACTATGGATTCCGTGGGGGTTCCATTTTCGTAAATTTAGTCCCTCAGGCCTGAAAAAGGGTTAATCTTATACCTGAGAATACTCTGCTAGCGAACCAAAGTTCCTAGAGTATACCTTTGTTCGTACAATTGACCATCCAGACTGAAAAAGGGGTAAACAACCACTGGACAGACATGCCTTCAAATTTTAGTTCGGTGAGCGTGAAGGACAACAAGATCGCTCGACAATCTTTCCATGTTTAAAGAGTCTGAAAAGGGATTAAAAGAAGACTCATTTTCTGGGAGTCCCGAGGGTGAGGCCAAGAGTGATGATACATCAGACATATGAGGCTCAATCTCGTAATCATGACAGGACTAACAAGGAATCCCGAGCCTAAATTCATTAACGACGGCATGGACACCAAAATGCAACCAGGATCTACCTAGGGCATCCATGTAAAGGTAGGCTCCACCACTCACCACGACACTTCTAAAATAGTAATGACGATCCCATGTCGCAGTTCGGTGGGATCGTCCTATGGAAAATCGGAAAAGACAACGAGATGCAAAAAGTGGAGGTGGAATCCTAACTTAAATGCAAAAAGTTGGAAAACCGACTTTTACCAAAGGACCTTCAAAAATGACCCATATCCCAAAAAGTTTTCCAAACCAAAAGTGAAGTGTATCGTAACATCCAATGAGAAACTCAAGAACCATGTTAAATGATTTACAAGCCAGAAAAAACGACAAAAGGGTTCGAAAAAGTGGCAAAAAAAGTCTATAAATAGAAGCTGCCAGCTCATTTTCGCTATTGCAAATTGAGAATTAACCAAAAAGCTAAAAATACCCCTTTGCTAAAGGAGTTGATTTCGAGAGCTTCAGAGGATGAAATGAACTTCTTCTTGGACCAAGTAAGTACAAACTAACCCCTCTTGCATGTCCATACTCCCTTTCTGCATTTCTTTTGGTTTTTTAGGGGGCGCGCCCCTTTAAAAAAGGGTGGCCCTACGTGTATGCAGGCTGTCCAAGGACAACCCGTGTATGTTCACGAGCATAAAACAATCTGCCCATGTGCATACACGATTGTGTCCAAGACAACCCGCGTACATCCTCAATAGAATAGAAAAAATGAAAAGCAAGAGCTAACTCCCCCCATGAACTTGTCATGTAACAGGATGTATGCCCACTAGAGAGAGAGGGAGCACAAGGATATAGATATCTTGGTCGATGAGGACCCTACAACTATGGCCGCATTGAGACAATGCGGGTTGTGGAAGTTTTTCCGGTGTCCATTCATGAGGGCACAATCCAGGCTGTTGAATGCCTTGGTGGATTACTGGCACCTTGAAGCTGATGCATTTATGCTTGAGGGGCAGTCGTTGACTCCAACGACTGAGGATATCTACTTTCTATCTGGCCTCTCGAGGAGAGGGGAACCAATCAATTTGCATGCTTTCCCCCTTGGGCCCCACAACATCTCCGAGTTGATCGGAATGTATTGGGAGGCCGACACTGAGAAAGTAGGTTCTCAGGTGTCGATCCACAAGATTACCAACCTATAACTGAAGGTGATAGTTTTACTTATTCAGCGGATCATTAGATCCGCGGCCTTACATCAAGCCTCCCGGGCACATATGCATTGTGCACTACAGTTCTTAAATGCATGATTGTTCAACTGGAGCACGACCGTGCTTTATTGCATGAAGAGACAACTCACCGAGTGTTGTGGGCGAAGTAACAAAAACTTTGGATTTGGTACCATTTTATGTTCATTATTCTTTGAGAGGGTACCCAGTCTTAGTCCATGAGAGACTGTGCAGGGGCATGTGGCCTCGCTCGCAGCAGTGTGTAGATGGGCAACATTGTTGTTGTTGCATGGGGGAGGGAGGATCATAGAGGCCTTTGATGATGTATTTTTCGACTTGTGGGCACGACATATTTCGGTGATAGAGGACTACCCTTATGTCCCTTATGTCGGGATCAACTTTTCCAGGGATCTGGACATTCCCGTACTTCCTGGATCTGAGCGAGGAGATATGGGTACATTTGTTTTTTAAAGTTATTTAATTTTTAATTTCTTTTTATATATATCATTTTTATGTGAACCATAGTATCTGACAACTATGAATCTGTTTATGTACAGATGTGGGACCAGTGTGTCCAACAGACTTCGTGAGGACCAGGCAACGTCCTCGACCAGAGGCAGTACCAACAACAGTCGCCGGACCAGCAAAAACAACAGGGGGACCTCCAACCGAAGAGGTTGAGAGAGTGTTGAGACGGGTGGAGCGGAACCTCACCGCGCTCACTCATACAGTGCCCATGGCCAAGATCGAGGATCTCCCGCCATTGATGTAGCCTCATGTAGTTGGGGTGCCACATACCTGGGTCCAGCTTTTTCGTCGTTTGGAAAATTCCGTCGTTCACTATGGCAGGGCCAACATGCCCCGTGCTTAGTTAGGGTGGACTACTTACATGCCGAGGGCACTCTTTTGTATATTTTTGAGGGCATAAGCACTGCAATGTATGCTGCATATATTATTTTTGAGGCGCTTGTGCCCACCTATGTACTCTGAGACTTTTGATATATATATATGTGTGTATTTACATCTTTTATGTCTTATGAATTGCATTTTTTACAATGTTTGTACATGTGTATCTGTGTGCTTCTTTCTATGTGTGTGCAATATGCCAATCTAATACTTGATTAGCCAGAGTATTTGTCATTTGATTTAATCCCCTAGGAACATGGATATATGTAATGTAATCAAAGAAACGTTCTAAGAGACGTACCCTAAGGAGTCATCGGTGTAGAGTAGGATCATAAACGCGGTAAACCCCATTTAACTGGGACACAACCAGCTAGGCATCTAAGTAGACTTGGAGGTGAGAGATACCATGCGACAAAGCATCACAAACCAACTCTATCTGCGTTGTACTCGATGACATTGTTTGTGGCATCACCTAAACAGATACCTCCAGTAGATAGCAACTAGACCTGAGGTGTGAAGATCACCCAAGCTGCGGAAGCAAGCCTCTGAGTGTGTTGGCTAGCCCCGTCCGCGAACCCAACGAACACCTCTGATTCACTTGACATATGGCACAGTGAAAGAGATGACATCAATAACCACATGTCCATAAAACAAAAAAAGACAAAAAACTAAATGTATAAGAACTATACATATGTACAAGAAGTCACCCAAGGCGCCCCACCTATGAGTAATACTTCTTAAGGTAGAGCCCATTTCTAGGCTCCGCTAAAGCTTTTCCCTGAAAGTCAACCAGATGATAAGTGTCCTTCTTTAGTCCCTCCTTCACGATGAAAGGTACGAACCACATGGGTTTGAACTTGCTTGCCGCCAGGGGATCCTTATCTTGGTCGTAGACCAGGACAAGGTCGCCTTCAGAGAAAATTCGAAGACGAACGAACCGATCATACTAACACTTGAATCTTTGCTTGTGAGCCTCGTTAGCCAAGGCTGCATCACGTTGCTGCTCATCGAGTTGCTCCAGATATAATAAGTGTTTCTCAAGCGGTGAAGTGTTTGGAAATAACTGTACTGCCAACGTTAGAGATAGGATATGACACTCTATTGGCAAGACTACTTCCAGCCCGTAAACGAGTTGAAAAGGTGAGAAACCGGTGGCAATATTTACAGACGTTCGGTAGGCCCACAATGCTGAGTACGACATCAAATGACAATTTAACTTGGAAGAATTGATCGTTCGCTGTAGAATAGTCTTGAGGGACTTATTCACAGCCTGCACTTGACCGTTTGCTTGTGGTTAGTAAGGTGTTGAATGCTCTTGCCTCAACCCAAGCTTTGATTTTAAATCAGAGATCATTTTATTCTGAAAGTGACTACCATGGTCAGTGACAATCTCCTTCGGGATGGCGAACCTTGCTATTATCTGATTGAAAATAAAGAGAGCCACTGTCTTGCCATCATTATTGAATGTTGGCATAGCTGTGACCCACTTTGTGAAGTAGTCTAATGCTACGATGATATATCGATGCCCCCTGGATGAGGTTGGGTGGCATGTAGTGAAATCAATCCCCAACTTGGTGAAAGGACCAACAGTAATGACCGAAAACATGGGAGCAGGGTGTGCTCTCATCTTCCGAGAGAAGATCTGACACGGGTGGCAATTCTTGAACGATTCAACGCAATCCTTGATTAACATTGGCCAAAAGTAACTATCTCGTAGAATATTTTGGGCTGTTGCCAAGCTAGACAAATGACCACCACATGCTCTAGTGTGGCAGTCGTTAAGAATGAGTTCCACTTCTTCATGAGTGATGCATTGGCGTAGGATGCAATCTACACCTGGACGATACAAAGTGTCATCGAGTATGAGATAGTTTTTTGCCTGATGGCCTATACGTCGATGCTCATCACGAGAAGCAGAGGCGGGGCACTTCAAAGTCTAGAGATAGACTAGTATATCTCCATACCAGGAGTCCAAAGATGAAATCAGAAAAAGAACTCCTTTAATCGATGATTCTTTGGGTGTAACGTCACCTAATTCGACCAGAAGTTCCGAGATAAGTTCCGCAAAGACTAGTGACTTTTTGGATTTTGCGGAAACAAAACCCAAGTCAAATTCCTAGAGGATAACGATCCATCTACTAATCTTTCCGCCGATGACGCGTCGTGTCAACACGTAATGAAACAGATTCACAATGGCAACGACGGTGGTCTTACAAAGCATAATATAACGACGGAACCGATGGACAACATGCACTGCTGCCAATGCTAGATTCTCAACATGGGAGTAATTGAGTTCTCATCCAACCAGGCCTTGGCTCAGGTAATAAATCACATGCTCTTCAAGCAGATCATCCTCTTGAACCAAGACCATACTGATGGTTGAATTTGCAGCAGCCAAATACAATAAGAAATATTTATTATAATTGGGAGGCCGCAACAGAGGAGTAGACGCGAGGGCGCGTTTCAATGCTTCGAAAGAGCATTGAGCAGCTTCGTCCCAATGGAAAGGGACTCCCTTCTTCAGTTACCGCATGAACCCTTTAGTGATCTCGGCATAGTTTGCGATAAAACGCCGAAGAAAATTTTCTTTACCTTGTAAACTTTGAAGTTGAGCGACTGTGCATGGGGGAGGCAACTAAACTATCGCCTCAACCTTTAGAGTATCGACCATGATCCCTGTTGTCGAAATTATGAATACTAACATATGACTCGACATCATGCAAAAACTGCACTTGTTTGGATTCAAGCGAATCCGATAGTAGCGACATCGCTCAAAGATTAGTCAGAGGTGCGCTGGATGATCAACTCTCTTATGATATCGTGATGCTAAATCATCGAGATAAGCTTCGACTATATGTCTAAGGTCATGGAAAGTAAAAGACATGGTCCGCTGAAAAGTAGCTCCAACATTCTTCAGGCCAAAAGGCATCTTCCGACAAACAAATGTTGGTTGTGGAGCCTGATTATCTTCCTGATTTAGAGGTCGTTGCTTTCAGCCGTGTTTATACCCCATGAAGTATTTACACCCCAGAATTATGTACACTCTTCCACGCGGGGGAGTGCAGAGGGGGGGTACCCCCTCTATGGGGTCCGGGGGCGAAGCCCCCGAAGGAAAAATTGCCTTGTAAATGTATATTGTAATTTCATTGTAAATCTGGACCGTTCATTATAAGGTCGCAGATCTAACGGTAGAGATTATGTTAGGGTTTTTTGCCCTAGAAGGCAACCCTCTTTTATGAGGGAATTGTGTTGCGACTATGGTTGATGGTGAATATTGTATTCTGAGATAGGAGACTGTGAGAGAAAGAAGAGGAAGTTACAGCGGGTTTGCTGTAGGTTGTATCCCTTCATATGCTGGATAATAATAAAGGAAGGACCTGGCAATTTCTCTGGTGGACATAGCCCACACTGGGTGAACCACGTAAATCTGTGTCTCTATTGTATTGTGTATCTTCTGTATTTTGTTTCCGCATTTGTTTTATTTTATTGCTCCACGGTCCTGTTTTTCTAACAACTGGTATCAGAGCGAAAGGTAACTCGTAGGAAAAGAGGGTTCCTGGTTCGAGTGGGAGTAATGTCAGAAGACAAAAAGTTTAGGGTCGAGAAATTTAACGACCAAAACTACCAGTTATGGAAGATGTAGATGGAAGATTATTTATATCAGAAGGATCTATTCCTACCATTGGGTGGAGTAGCAAAGAAGCCGACGACCATGAAGGATGAAGAATGGGAGATTCTTGATAGAAAGGCTCTAGGAATGATACGGCTGAGCCTGGCAGCGTCAGTGGCTTTCAATATTTCCAAAGAAAAGACAACGAAGGGTTTGATGGACGCATTGGCCAAATTGTATGAAAAACCCTCGGCATCCAATAAGGTATTTCTAATGAAGAGATTATTTAATATGAAGATGTCAGAAGGTGGGTCTGT
>ML787616.1:213681-265524 GCA_009831015.1 Picea engelmannii
AAGAATACACAGTGCTTGATGAGATCACTGAAAAAGAAATTCCAAAGGAACCAGAAAATCAAAATGTACAACAACATGAGCAACAGGTACCTCAAACACCTGCAAGTGTTGTTAGAAGATCTACCAGGTTAAGTATACCCCTTAAACGATACTCTCCTTCATTGTATTATTTATTATTGACTGATTCTGGTGAACCAGAATGTTATGAAGAGGCAATGCAGGTAGACACCAAAAAGAAGTGGGAGCAAGGCATGAAAGAGGAAATGGATTCCATTGAAGGTGGGCACAAACCAACCCCCATGTTGACGACGCCGAGCTGTGGGTTATCAATCATTAGGACCATGGATGCCCCCGATGAAGGGTCTAGCCTGGAGAAGGATAATTGATCAATGGTCACGATTCGACCCTCATGTGGAAACAAAAAGACCTGATAATCTGTGTCAACCACTGCATGCATTGCATATGCCCAACTCCTTACTAAAAATAGGTTGTAGTCGAGAGGCGCATCGACCACTTCAAATTTGACGCACACGGTCTTCCCTCCTAACTAGATGGGGAAAGAAGGGATGATTCCATGTGGTCTGAAAGAACGACCGTCGAAAGCAGTAAGCCGAGTAGGTGATAGAGAAAAAACAGGTTGGCCAATGGCCTTCCAACATGCCAACGACATCATGCATGTCGAGGCGCCCTCATCAACCACCGTGCGGAAAATGTTCCAGGTAAAATATTTCGTGGGGTGAGCCACTACTATCTGAAACACAATGTAGTATTAGAGATGAGGTTTCAAGTCGGTCGTATCAAGCATGATCGTTCTCGGATTACATGTCTCAACAGATCCTAAGGCAGCTAACAGGGCCTTTATCTACAAAGGGCATCTCTGGAGGACCTCCAAAGTAGACATCGCGCAAGGGGTTTGTGACAAATCCTCCACCATAGAGTAGTTCTAGGTGGCCCTTGCGTTCAGATTATCCGAAGCTTTATTGAACGCCCTTTTCAGGATGCATGTCATTGTTTCGCCCATCGTCTTCTCAATGTGGAGAGGAACTGACAGGTTTTCAGCTTCTTTACCCTTTTCAGCAGTGTTTTGCATTCTGTAATCATGTGCCCTAGTTTCTATGTGAGTGTCACCCTTCAACATATAAACATTCGCGACCGAGGGGTTACTAGAAGACGGAGGGGGTCCCTGACTGTCCCCATCCGCGCTCAAAGATGCTTGAGTCAAATTTTACCCATGTATGATCCAAGTGGATATTGGTGGCCACCCACCTATTCCACTTGGACCCCCACCATTGGTTCTTTCAGTTTTTCAGTTTCCGCATAGTTTACTCTTTTTAGCAGTTTTTCATGTCCTAAACTTCTGGAGCCATTTTGAGGCCTTAAAAGATGTTGTTTGGGAAAACAGGGAGCAACATGGAATGTAATTTTTCTCACCCAAAAGTTGTAGTCCTCGGATAGATCTTTCTAACGAGGTATGGAACGTGTCAAATGAAGATCGTATGCCAAAGTTACGTCCCCGGGAAGTTGATGTACCAACTTACCCAAACGGGGCCCATAGTCTTGGCGTTTCATCTCCTAGGGTTAGGTCTTTGGATGTTTAGGGTTTTCCATTGTTTATCAATAATAATAGGCCTTCAAGCCTCATTGTAACACAGTTCAGAGGCTAGTAGCCACCACATCTCTTCTCAGAGATAAGCTACCAACGCCCTAGCTAGTTTATTTCCATTCTATCTGTAAGCATATTTCAGTCATTTGTTATTAATGAAATAAAGTCTTATTTCTATTGCATCTCTGTGTTTATGTGTATTTCTGTATTTCATTGTGTTCCTACATAAATCCGGATCAATGTAGAAATGGTTTCATTAACACATCATGCTGCTGCTGTGCCAATAACTTCTGGGCCTTCGCAAGCCGAGGGCATAGGTGAGTCAGGTGGTCTTCCATGCAATGGTTACATGGATACTTCCACTTTATTTTCTCTGTGTTGCCCCCGCCAGCATTGTTGGTGGGTTTCTTACCCCCCTTACCCTTCTTGTTTCAATGTTTTTTCTTACCGTCATGCTGCTGGTTGGCCTTTGGGTTTGTCGACTACACACTATGTAGATCCAACGTTTGAGTAGGGGGAGTAGTCGAACTAGAGGTTTGGCTGGTCGCTATCTGTTGCATCGAAAATTGTTGCAATTGATTCAACAACTGATCAGTGGGATTTTCTTGCACTGAACCAACTATGCCATCAACATGTGGTCCAGACTTGTGTCTAGTCTTGTCAAGGATAGACCGTGGCACATCTGGAAAAACCTTGTAAAGTAAACTAGACTGAGAGTATATCAGTTAAAGCTGTTGAGCTCTCATTATCGCCTCTTCCTCGGAAAAGACCCCCGACGTTGAAACGTCCTTGGATAACTATGGTAGCAAAGACTTAAGGAACCACTACAACAGGAAAGCCGGTGGAACTGGTACTTTTATCAAGCTCTTCCGATGCTGCCACTCTCAGATGTGATCTGAGATATGATCGGCCTTCGTCTGCTCGAAGTTGGCCAACAATTTAGTGCCAGCATCAGATCTCACAAGTAGTTGGAAATGGTTGAGAAAAACCATTAACAATTCACTAAAGCAAGAGTATCTTGAGCGGTCAAGCTCAATGTACCATTTCGCGACACTCCCGATAAGAGTGCGTTGAAATAGATGCAACTGAACAGAGTCGTCTCGCAGAGAGTCTGACGAGCACCATAGGTGAAACGTGGTCATGTGATCCCCTGGATATTCATTAGGCTTACCTTCGAACTTTAGAATATCCGAGGGCAACTTCGTCAGCATGGGAGGCCAACGCGGATTGTGACAGATTGGGTTGTTTAACAACCTTGACAAGTCTGGGAAATGTAACGTCCCCAGAAATGGTAGTTTAGGCTGTTGACTATGTACAGGAGGAAATGAGACTGGAATTTGGCTGGCACCAAGTTGCCAAGAAAATTTAGGCTACTGACCAGGGTTATGGTAAATACCATGGCCTGGGCCAGTGAACGAATGTTGCATTGTTGGGAACTCGTCGGTTGATTCCCATAGTTGGACATTGAGGGCTGGGTGGGGATTTCTCCCTGCGTTGTGTTCCAAAGATTCTGGAAAGGGTTACCCCCTGCCGATCCGATGGGCATAGGTACTAAGCTTTGCCCGGGGTTCCATTGAACATGGAATGGGTTGCCTTAGATCGACATCCCTGATGAGGGAATTGATCCCTACCAGGGATTCCAGAGTCCTTGTGAGGAAAAGATTCCTATGTTTGCCCCCTGTGTAGGAATAATACCCTGCACAGGATTTTGTGGTCCAAAACCAGGGTTTCCCCCGGCCGAGATGGCAGCTGACGAGAAAGCATTGTTTCCAAACATGTTGAACAAAGAGAACAACATTGAACCCAACGATGTGGTGTAGGAAGAAGGTCCTTGACTACCTGCTCTGAACAAGCTGTAGTTCATGTTTGGCCAGACGAGCTATTGAGGAGCACCATCGAGCGAGGGGGACAAAGGAGGCATATGACCTCCATTGTGAGGGAAAGAATTATAGGGGGCTGAGGTGCCCCCCATGGACCCTTCCAGAGGAGAATTTGAGCTCCCTGCCCCCATACCCATGGTCTATAGGGTGGAGTAGGTGAGTACCGAGTTCGTATCAAAGTCGGGCATCCCGTATGAAAACGGAGGAACTGTCGCACACTGTGTGAACAATGCAGTGATCTCCACCATAGATGGAATCATACCACTACCTAAAGTAGAGGTGGTAGAGACCATAGTGGTCCTTAGTAGCACTAGAAGTCAACTCCTGATTGCAGGGGAGGTAATCCCAGTACCCATCAGTTTGTATGTCACAATGAATAAATTTAAGGGGGGTTGAATGGGTGCAGAATCAATGTTGTCATAAGAGTTGACTCTAGGCTGTAATGGAGCCAAGCCTTAGTACATTTTAAATGAAAAAATAATTTGTAGATTGATCTTTCATATGAGGCTGCTAGAACCAGGTCTGAAACAAGTCTTTCAATCGCTTATAGATCAGAAATGAAGAGGCATGACCTCGTTTTCCTAATTTAATTGAAATAAGGAAGATGGATAGAAAATAGGGGATAAAGGAGACTGCAATAAAGAGTTAGGTATCTAATTCTGATAATTCTAATCTTCATTTCAATAGAGGAATGAAAAATAACTTCGAAAGGCAAACATGTATATATATAACTTGTAATCTAGGCAGAAACAGTCAAGTTACAGGTCTTGTTTTGCTCACAGCATAAACAAAGGAAAAGCTGAACCTAACAGGCTGCTTGATAAATGAATACAGCAGAGGTATTACTGAATTGGAGCCATTACAATTTAAATATGTAAAATAAGGAAAAAAGATTGAATGTAAACCAGAGAAAACAATACAGGAAAAACAAAATTACACAGTGACAAGGTATAGAATCTCCTAGCATTCCGTTCTATATCTGCTGAAAGAAAATGCATTACAAACCCAACCTCCAAAAGGCTCTCGGGATGTTCCCCCCTCCCCTTTCCAATGTTACAAATATTACTCATATAGGTATTGAGGTCGAAATCCTCCCTAGGAGGTCGAATTTCCTCCCAACAGTTACAATCAATTTCTGGAACTTTCTGCCATAGAAAATGGGCCAAATTGCTGAAAACTGGGGATGCGGTTATGGTTCTGTATATCTAGAGTCATGAAAGCTGTGTATAAACTGAAATATTATTTTGTGCATCTATTTGTTCTGAGAAAAAACCTCTCTCAGTTCCCTGATATCCATTTTCATTTTCCCTAGATATGCATTTTACAAACATGTGTCAAAACATGAAAATATGAGATCCAAAAATTAGGGCTTGGAGATGGATTCGATTCTCCCAATCCGTGACAGCTGTAGGAAAACTGAGAGAGGATATTGATCTCTGATGTGTTAGGCACAAAATCCTCTGACTGTTTCTCAAAATGATCCTCTAGTCGCTCAGAATAGTCATTTGAAAATGATGACTCAACATAGTAAAAACACAAATGCCACATTTCTGAAAACGAACCTCATATTGAGGGGTACTTTTGACTGCCTTCCCAATCTCCAAATGAAATTATAAAGACACCACTGGAAAGATTAGGATCTGTAGATGTCTATCAACTATTCAAACACAGAAAATGGCTTCTCCAAGGCTGAGAAAAATGGTTTTTTTGCAAGGCAGTTTTTTGCTTTAGGCTGGAACCCCGATTTCGGGCCTTCGGGGAAATGAAGCAGTGGTTATTAAAATCTCTACATTGGACAAATATCCGACGGCCAAATCCCCGATATAGAATTCAAATTTTACATTGCACTCCTTTGGGCCTCCTCGTGAATTCTCCCCTTAGAGCTTTGTATGCGTGTCTTGTGACTTGGCATGTAGCTTACGGTGGATAGTTGAAGATCGGGACGTGAAGGATAGTGGACTCAACAATGCAAAGGGCTTGGCTTAAAATATATTTTTTCAAACTTCAAAATAAAATATTAATTTTAAACTTATATAAAATAATTTTAAAACAATATATGGAAAGATAAAAAGTTGTAGTTTGATTGTATAACTGACACTCTTCACAATGAAGGAATGCGAAGTAGGACAAAACGAGAGACCTTGGGAAACTTTTTAAAGCTTTGAGATCTTGACGGTAGAAAAGTTCAGCGAAAATGGTGATAGATTTAGAGTTTTTACTGCGGTAGAAAGGTTTCACCCAATGGCGCAAGGTCTTAATGGTTACACAAGCTTACGCCAGGCGACAAGGTTTTTGAAACTAAGTTGCATAACTAACATAAATTTTGGAGAAAGACACTGAGTTGAGAAATTTTCAATATTTGTTCCAACATAGGCTCCATCTAGGGATGGTGCTTTCCTGCAAAGTGCCAAGAATAGTAGACCACGTACCTTCATCCATTGGGCGACCTGAAATCATCCTTATCAAACTCTGAACCCTGTCACTTTACTTGTGCCTTTCCGAAACAAAAAACCACTTATGCATTCATTGGGCTATGGAGTCGTAATGCTTTAAAAAAAACCATACTGGATTCCAAATTAAACTAGAAACATACTGAAAACCACTGCTGTACTCTAATTCTCAAAGTCAATCTTATTTATATACATCACCTACTCTAACTCCTGAAAAATTCCCACTGAATCAAATGATACAAAAATACCAGTGAAGCCAATCCAATATCTGTCTACTTATTTGAAATCTGCTCACACTTTCTTTGAGCAGGCTGAAAAAGGAAACTGAAAACTCCCATATGACATGTTGTTGATCATGAATGTTCAAAATTTTCCTTGATTCCCGTGAAAAAATATCCATGACATAACATACTCCTCCATTAAATGAATCTAAAAGGTCAACAAAAGGATCATGAAAAAATCCATGGTCCTGAGGTTTTAAATAACATGCTTCATCAAAGACTACTGTGTGCTCCAATTTAGTTTTCTCAGGATCATCCTTAAAAAGGATATCCAAATATCCTTCATATGATATGGAATCTGTCTGAAAACCATCATTCCTCCATGAAAAATCTGCAACAAATTGTTCTAGAGAAAGCTGGACCAGCATGCACAAGCATGTGAGGCCTTGATTCAACTTCAGTCAGTAAGTTGGAGTAAGGGTGAGTAGGAGGAAGACTTTGGTGAGAAAAATGTATAGGTCTGCCGTGAACATCATGTCTTCCGACAACCTAAGGAAGAAAAACTTAAACACAAGATCCTCTTGGATTCAAATTTCAAGGAAATTGAAACAAATCATAACAACATTACAATCAAACATTCATCATAATACAGTCACAACAATTCATGTGAATCAATCATTCATGAACTCTCTCAGTATCAAAGGCAAATAAGATGGAGTAAGAAAGCTAACTTAGATTAAACAAGAAGTCTCAAATCCTATTACATAACCAGAAAACCAGAAGCTTCATCAAAATTTTACAATACAGGAGCCTAGCTCAACCATCGATCCCTAATAAACTCAAAACTACATACATATACTCAAAAATAGTTTCTGGCAAGCTCTTCTCTGCCAGTCCTTTCTGGCTTTCCATAGTTTCAGGCACTAGCTTCTTCCCCACCACACTCTTCTTGTATGCGACCTTCGGCCCTGTGTCTTCTCAGTCAGACTGCGCATGCCTCCCTGTCAGATGCAAGCTCTGCTCTGCTAGTCCTCTCTAGCTTTCCATAGTTTTGGGTGCTAGCTTCTTCCCCACCGCACTCTTCTTGTATGTGACCTCGAGCCATGACCCCTCACTTATCTACACAAGCACTTCAAGACTTCACTTCTCGGGGAGTCGGGGCATTGCTTTATGTAAAGCTTTCAATTCATGAAATCACGAATCTGCCGATTCCGACACCACGTGCCCCTCTGGTTTCGATGACCCAGATCTACTTCGCATTTTGGGACTCGGGGGGTTTGCGCCTTCCTTGCTTCAAAATTCCCGAAGTGGCATTTTCCATTGTACCGATATGTGCGCGCCTTGGCACAACGCACCAAGAAGTCACATCATTGCCTCGACTTTGGATAAAACACATGTATGGGTTTTTTAAGCCTCTTTTTTCACATTTGGTCACCCAAGGGCCAAATCCTAAGGGAAAACATCCCCTTACAAATATATGTGTTAAAATTAGGCTCCATGGGGGATAGAGTCCTCCCTACAAGGCTCTAAGATCTTCGGTAGTTCCAGTCACCTTCTGCATTGGGCTATGGAGTCATGCTCAACAAAACATCCTTATGAGGATTACAGGTTGACAAATACCCTACTCTAAACGAAAGCAAAAACATGGGCTCCAAAGGAGCTTATTTATGTACATCCTAGACTATTTAATTTTACACAGTGCTAGGTGAAAGCAAACTTCCACCATAGCCATTCAAGTATCTTCCTAACTGGAAGCTCTTTTATTCTATCAGTGATCAACAACAGAAGATGCAATCATGAAAGCAGAACGATTACATCCTTCAGATTTCCTTCCAATGATGAAGTCAAGATAAAGATAGGTGGCTTCAAAACATGAAGTAAATGCAGCTCCATGTACTCCTTTACTGGTTCATAGGACAGGTGACAAAATCCACTGGGCTGGTGACAGAAAAAATGATCTGTTTTGCCTCCGTTCATGCCAGGCTGAATGTCTCTGGCAAGCACAGCTGGGTGAAAGGCTGATGCAAACTAACTGATCCCAGGTGGTGGCTGCTCGCTGACAGGCTCTAGGCAGGCTATAAACTGCACCTTCAACTACTCCTCTTCTTCTTCATGGCTCTCCCAAGGGTCAGATTCACAATCGTCATAAACAAGAATCGTGGGAAATCTCTTCTCTTCAATCTACTGCTCGATGTCTTCTGCAGGTCCAGGATGGATGATTTCCTCATAATATTTTTCCTCAATGTATAAAGGAAACGACTCTATTGCGTGTTGCTAGAAATGCTTCATATACAGCTCAGAATCTGATTCATAGACGTCATACACAGACTGGTTGCTCCCCGAGTCATCAAAATATGATGCAGGGATATGCTACTCTTCATCTGAATACACAACTATTTCTTCTTTTAAATTTGAGACAATAGGTGTACTAGGGGCGGAAAATAATGCATCCATAGTTACGCCATCATCAACGCTATCATCAATCATATATGGAAGGACTTCTTCTTGGGAAATTGAGAGAGAAAATTTTTCATCTGTATTTGCAAAATACTCACTTTCATCCTTGCTTTCTCTCTCAACTAGATCTTCACCGGACTCATCACACGAGGAACACTCTATCATCTGCAGAATGTGGAGTGCAAACCTCTTACAACAATCATCAAAAATAAGATGAGCCGGGTAAATCTTCCCGTATTACAAATTAAAAGCATCATGAAAATCCTTCAAAGAATGGATACTAGCAGCAGGGAGAGATAGACACCATCCAAGAGCATCTTCTTCTAAAGAAAAACTGAACATCTTGATCTAGACATCCGCGTGAAAGAATCCATGTTCAGACATGCATACATGAAATTTTAATAAGTGCTCACCGGGATGGTCATGCTTGCTTCCTCTGAATCTCGGAAGATAATCATCCCATTCGTTTATAGCTGACACTGGATGTGGATAACCAGATATCGTTGAGAAATTGAAAGGGGAAAAATTCTGAGCCAAGATATCCAAGAGATGTGGCTCCTTCTTTTCTCCTTCATGGCTCTCCCCAGGATCAGTTTCACAATCACTATAAATAGGAACCATGGAAGAGCTCTGCCCTTCGTTGTCTTCATTTGGATATCCGTCAAAAGATGTTTGTTCTTGGTCAATATCTGACATCACTTGTTCATCATAAGTAGGGCTGCCAAGAACATTTGTTTCGAGGACTAGAATATCCTCTGCATTTTCTTCGTAAGAGCGACGAGCAAAATCTGCCTTTAATTCCTCTATACTTGTAGAAAGTGATTATATCAGCTCCATCAGCTCCTCCGGGGGATGTCCCTCGTCCTCACAGTGTGGTGTAGGAAGAAGGTCCTTAACTACCTACTCCGAACAAGCGGTAGTTCATGTTTGGCCAAACAGGTTGTTGAGGAGCACCGACGAGCGAGGGGGACGAAGGAGGTATATGACCTCCGTCATAAGGGAAAGCATTATAGGGGGCTGAGGTGCCCCCCATGGACCCTTGCAGAGGAGCGTTTGAGCTCCCTACCCCCACACCCATTGTCTGTAGGGTGGAGTAGGTGTGGAACAAGTTCGTATCAAAGCCGGGCATCCCTTATGAAAACGAAGGACCTGTCGCACTCTGTGTGAATGGTGTAGTGATCGCCGCCATAGATGGAATCAGACCGCTACCTAAAGTAGAGGTGGTACAGACCATAGTGGTCCTTGGTAGCACTAGAAGTCACCTCTTGATTGCAGGGGATGTAATCCCAGTACCCATTAGTTTGTAAGTCACAATGAATAAATTTAAGGGGGGTCGAATGGGCGCAGACTCAATGTTGTCGTAAGAGTTGATTGTAGGCTGTAATGGAGCCAAGCCTTAGCACATTTTAAATGAAAAAATAATTTGTAGATTGATCATTCATATGAGGCTTCTAGAACCAGGTCTGAAACAGGCCTTTCAATCGCTTATAGATCAGAAATGAAGAGGCATGACCTCGTTTTCCTAATTTAATTGAAATAAGGAAGATGGATAGAAGATAGGGGATAAAGGAGACTGAAACAAAGAGTTAGGTATATAATTCTGATAAGTCTAATATTCATTTCAATAGAGTAATGACAAATAACTTCGAAAGACAAACATGTATACATATAACTTGTAATCTAGGCAGAAACAGTCAAGTTACAGGGCTTGTTTTGCTCACAGCATAAACAAAGGAAAAGATGAACCTAACATGCTGCTCGATAAATGACTACAATAGAGGTATTACTGAATTGGAGCCATTACAAGTTAAATATGTAAAAGAAGGAAAAAATATTGAATGTAAACCAGAGGAAATACTACAGGAAAAACAAAATTACACAATGACAAGGTATAGAATCTCCTAGCATTCTGTTCTATATTTGCTGAAAGAAAATGCATTACAAACCCAGCCTCCAAAAGGCTCTCGGGCTGTTCCCCCCTCCCCTTTCCAATGTTACAAAGATGCCTCATATAGGTATTGAGGTCGAAATCCTCTCTAAGAGGTCGAATGTCCTCCCAATAGTTACAATCAATTTTTGGAACTTTTTGCCATAAAAAATGGGCCAAACTGCTGAAAACTGGGGCTGCGGTTATGGTTCTGTATCTCTTGAATCATGACAACTGCATATAAACTGAAAGAGTATTTTGTGCATCTGTTTTTTCTGAGCAAAAACCTCTCTCAGTTCCCTAAGATCGTTTTTCATTTGCCCCAGATCTGCATTTTACAAACATGTGTCAAAACATGAAAATATGAGATCCGAAAATTAGGGCTCATAGATGGATTTGATTCTCCCAATATATGATACCTGTAGGAAAAATGAGAGAGGATATTGATCTCTGATGTTTTAGGCACAAAAGCCTTCGACTGTTTCTCAAAATGATCCTCTAGTCGCTCAGAATAGTCATTTGAAAATGATGACTCAACATAGTAAAAAAAACAAACGCCACATTTATGAAAACGAACCTGATATTGAGGGGGACTTTTGACTACCTTCCCAAGATCCAAATGAAATGATGAATAAACCACTAAAAATATTAGGATTTGTATATTTCTATCAACTATTCGAACACAAAAAATGGCGTCTCCAAGGCTGAGAAAAATGGTTTTTTTCCAAGGTAGTTTTTTGCTTGAGGTTGGAACCCTGATTTCGGGCCTTCAGGCTTTGGGGAAACAAATCAGTGGTTATTAAAATATCTACGTTGGAAAAATACCCGACGGCCAAATCCCCAAAATAGAATTCGACTTTTACATTGCACTCCTTCGGGCCTCCTCGTGAATTCTCTCCTTAGAGTTTTGTATGCGTGTCTTGTGACTTGACATGTAGCTTACGGTGGATAGTTGAAGATCGAGACGTGAAGGATAGTGGACTCAACAATGCAAAGGGATTGGCTTAAAATATATTTTTTCAAATTTCAAAATAAAATGTTAATTTTAAAATTATATAAAATAATTTTAAAATAATATATGGAAGGATAAAAAATTGTAGTTTGATTGTATAACTAACACTCTTCACAATGAAGGAATGCGAAGTAGGACAAAACGAGAGACCTTGGGAAACTTTTTAAAGCTTTGAGATCTTGACGGTAGAAAAGTTCGACGAAAATGGCGATAGATTTAGAGTTTTTACTGCGACAAAAAGGTTGTGCCGAATGGCGCAAGGGCTTAATGGTTACACAAGCTTACGCCAGGCGACAAGGTTTTGAAACTAAGTGGCGTAACTAACATAAATTTTGGAGAAAGACACTGAGTTGAGAAATTTTCAATATTTGTTCCAACATAGGCTCCATCTAGGGATGGTGCTTTCTTTCAAAGCACCAAGTATAGTAGACTACGAGCCTTCATCCATTGGGAGACCTGAAATCATCCTTATCAAACTCTGAACCCTGTCACTTTACTTGCGCCTTTCCGAAACAAAAAACCACTTATGCATTCATTGGGCTATGGATTCGTAATGCTTTAAAACAAAACCATACTGGATTCCAAATTAAACTGGAAACATACTGAAAACCACTATTGTACTCTAATGCTCAAAGTCAAACTTATCTATATACATCACCTACTCTAACTCCTGAAAAATTCCCACTGAATCAAATGATACAAAAATACCAGTGAAGCCAATCCAATAACTGTCTAGTTATTTGAAATCTGCTCACACTTTCTTTGAGGAGGCTGAAAAAGGAAACTAACAACTCCCATATGACATGTTTTTGATCATGAATGTTCAAACTTTTCCTCGATTCCCATGACAAAATATCCATGACATAGCATACTCCTCCATTAAATGAATCTAAAAGGTCAGCAAAAGGATCATGAAAAAATGCATGGTCCCTAGGTTTTAAATAACAAGATTCATCAAAGACTACTACGTGCTCCAATTTAGTTTGCTTAGGATCATCCTCAAAAAGTATATCCAAACATCCTTCATCTGATATGGCATCTGTCTGAAAACCGTCATTCCTCCATGAAAAATCTGCAGCAAATTGTTCTAGAGAAAGCTGGACCAACATGCACAAGCATGTGAGGTATTGATTCAACTTCAGCCAATAAGTTGGAGTAAGGGTGAGTAGGAGGAAGACTTTGGTGAGAAAAATTTAGAGGTCTGTTGTGAACATCAGGTCTTCCAACAACCTAAGGAAGGAAAACTTAAACACAAGACCCTCTTGGATTCAAATTTCAAGGAAACTGAAAAAAATCATAACAACATTACAATCAAACATTCATCATAATACAATCACAAAAATTCATGTGAATCAATCATTCATGAACTCTCTCAGTATCAAAGTCAAATAATATGGAGTAAGAAATCTAACTTAGATTAAACAAGAAGTCTCAAATCCTGTTACATAACCAGAAAACCAGAAGCTTCATCAAAAGTTTACAATACGGGAGCCTAGCTCAACCATCGATCCCTAATAAAACTCAAAACTACATACATATACTCAAAAATAGTTTCTGGCAAGATCTGCTCTGCTAGTCCTTTCTGGCTTTCCATAGTTTTAGGTGCTAGCTTCTTCCCCATCACACTCTTCTTGTATGCAACCCCAGGCCCTGTGTCTTCTCAGTCAGACTGCGCATGCCTCCCTGTCAGACACAAGCTCTGCTCTGCCAGTCCTTTCTAGTTTTCCATAGTTTCGGGCACTAGCTTCTTCCCCACCGCACTCTTCTTGTATGCGATCTCGGGCCATGACCCCTCACTTATCTACACAGGCACTTCGAAACTTCGCTTCTCGGGGAGTCGGGGCGCTGCTTTATGTAAAACTTCTGATTCACAAAATCATGAATCTGCTGATTCCGACGCCACATGACCCTCTGGTTTGGACGACCCAGATCTACTTCGCATTTCAGGACTCAGGGGGTTTGCGCCTTCATCGCTTCAAAATTCCCGAAGTGGCATTCTCCATTGTCTCGATATGTGTGTGCCTTGGCACAATGCGCCAAGAAGTCACATCATTGCCCCGACTTTGGATAAAACACATGTGTGGGTTTTTTAAGCCCCTTTTTTCGCATTTGGTCACCCAAGGGCCAACTCCTAAGGGAAAACATCCCCTTACAAATCTATGTGTTAACATTAGGCTCCATGGGGGATAGAGTCCTCCCTGCGAGGCTCTAAGATCTTCGGTTATCATTTAAATATTCCTCCTTGACTTTGTCACCTCACTTTATCATTTAAATAACCTTCTTTGATTTTGTCACTTCACTTTATTATTTAAATAATCCTTCTTGACTTTTTCACTTTACTTTATCATTTAAATAATATTTTCTTCTTTGCAATCTCTTTGACTTCTTTGACCTTTTGGGGCTTCAAGCCAACATATGAGGGTCCTCCAACTTCGTAAGGCCATAACTCTCAAACCGTGAGGAGTTACATGACGTTCCACATACCACCAGAAATGGCATGACATGTACTATCCATCTAGAATAGTATTGCCTTAAAATATATCAAAACTCATACCATTATCCATCAAACAAACTTGGTTCCATTACCCAAACCTAGGTTCTCCAACTTCTCATGGCCATAACTCTCTAACCGTGAGGAGTTATGTGACGTTCCACATACCACTAGAAATGGAATGACATGTACTATCCATCTAGAATAGTATTACCTTCAAATATATTAAAAATCATACCATTATACATGAAACACCTTGGGTCCATTACCCAAACCTTTGTGCTAACAAAATTCTCTACCAAACTTTCTCCAAGGGTTGAGATCAGTCACTAAAGGTTGACATCAATCTACAGTATCACTCTCCAATAGTTGACATCAATGACAACCAACAATCCATGAACCTAAGCCAACTGTCTGACAGAATCACATAATAACTTTTCATGCGGAAATTAAAAAACCTTAAATTTGTTTAGATGTTTTCTTATTTTTTCTAGAAAAAACCCAACTTTAAAAAAAAAGTGAGTCATTTAATTTTTTTTTTTAACAAAATCCTTAAGATTTTTTGAAAAAAAAAAGAAAAAAAGAGTCAAATTTAGGTCCCGGGCTTGGCCATGGGGGCTGGGGCGATGCCATGCATAAGCCTAATAACTCCATGGGTCAAAAGTTTTTAAATATGGATCAAATGTTTTTATTTTTTTTTAAAATTAGTTGTTATATTCAATGTTTTTTTTTTAGTTTATTATAACGTAAAAGACCTAATTTTTTTTTTTTTTATCTTATAGGAAAATTGAAGGGAAGAGATTATCTATGAATATTCATGGATCACGACCTGTAATAATTGCATCCAAAAATGAAACTGAAACCTCCATGAATGTTAGGTAACAAAATGATAGCATAACACCTGAGATATCAAGGGCAATGAAGAATGTTAGAGAGTGGAAATCTGTTGAAGGTGAAAACAAATTGGAATATTCTTTGTTTGTTAAAGACATGCAAGACAACAATGGAGATCATATATATTTGTATTGTACCGAATTAGAACACGTGCAAGGAAATTATCAGGCACTTGGCTTGTTACAAGATATATGCTTTGTGCCAGCCACATATATTATTTATGCACTTGTCAAACAAGGCATAACTTATATCAAGTTTAGATATTGTTTCAAATTGAGCAATTATAACAAGAATGAATGTTTTTCAGAATTATTTTCATCCATCGTTGATGACATTGAGATAGACAATGTAAGTTTTTTTATTTATATTTTTGTGTCATTCATTATTTTTAATATCATGGTAATGTTTTAATTTTATTTAACATGAAAATGTTATATTTTATTTTTATAGGATTTCGCTGACCGACTTTCACATATGTAGTGGGGATTTATTCTACAGAGAATAATATCATGGATGTCATCAACACTTTTCATATTGAAAAGACACAAGAAGGAAGGAAAAAGAAACATAAAGTAATGGAGGTTGAACCTGCAAGAGTAGACAAAGAATAACATGAAAGAATAAAGAAAATTCCTTATTCTAGAAATCCTAAAAGGGTTACATTTGAAAATGAGGAAACTCCAAATGAAGATTTTGTTGAGATTGGTCCCAATGAGGTTATCACTCCTCGCAAAAATAATAAACAAGATAAACCCAAAAGAGCGATGGCTGATGATGAGTCTATTCTTATTGATTATGAAGAAATCATTGATTTAGATGAAACACATTTAAATCATAAGAGAAAGAAAACAAATGTTGATAATGTTCAAGAAGACATCGTTAGCTCAAAATATTATAGTGAACGTCCTAAAGGTAGCAGAGAAATAATAACACCAGGTGATGATCTAGAGGATGGTATTATGAAAACAACACAAAATGTCATTTTAAATAGAATGAGGATGACAAAATTAGTTGATGATGGCCACACATTTAAGTTGAATGTGAAACAACTTTATAAACCCACAGAAGGGAAAGAAAAATATCAAATCAGAAAACCGCATCACTTGCATATTCACAATTTGAAAGCATTGATTAGGTACAATACATATGCACATGTGGTTGACTACCTAGTTCTTGTTGACCCAATGGAAGTTCATATGAGGGAAGAATTTGATAGATCAAAATGTTTTGACTACAAATATTATGTGATTGGAGGAAATCATTCTGTAGAGGCTAGAAGAGAATTGATGCAAGAATATCCCAATAATTCTCCTTTTGAGATATTCAAATGCATAATTTATGCCAGATTAATAGATTCATAAGCAAAGTTACTGGCATGGGATCATAACACAGACAATGAGTACATAATGTCTATAACTTTCATTCAAAGGGTGAGATTTATCCATGATGAATTTTTCGAAATATGTCTTGGGGAAAGATCAAATGTTGATGTCAAGTTTCAGAAGCAATGTTGTATGGAAATAGGATTCCCATTTGATGTTGAAAATACAAAAGAAAAAAATCGCAAAGGAAGTGATATATTTAGAGTTGTGGATAGCTATTTTCAATTGGGATTTAGAACTGGACAGGTATGGGACTTTATAGATGAGATATTCACCTTATGGGAAAATATTAGTATAGAAAATCAGAGAGTTAAGAAGGCTAAACTATTGATATATGGCACAAGTATGATAGGTCATGACATAAAAAATCTTCTAGATGATATGCCTATAACACCTTGGAGATCAATGGAAGGAGCGAAGGATGATAAACTTATCATAACTATATTATCACGTGTTAGGTTGGGAGAATTGTCAATGGAAGAAATGTGTGATGAATTCAAAAAGTAAGTTTGTTGAGTTATTTTTATTTATGTTGGGACAAGAAAATTAATTTTTCAGTTTAATATACCAGTTTAACATTATTTTTGTTTTATTTAGTCACAAGGTGTATATGAGAATACAAGAGGAAATGGTCCAGATGTTGAATGAAGAAAGTTGGGATGATGTTAAACTCAACTATCCAGATTCAAGCTCTTCAACAATATTGAAACAATTTTTTGTTGCATTCAAAAATGTATGTTGATTTATTACATTCATATTATTCGTTTGTAAGTTAATTTATTTTTGTTTTAATAGTTATAGATATATAACTATATATTTGTTTGTTTCATTAAATATGCCAAAGAAGAATGCAGATGGAGTACCTGAAACTTTCAAAATTTTTATTCAAAAATCCAAGTTTGAAAGAGAAAGAAGGAGACATGTTCAAAATGTTTAACTTGACGACACCCTTGATCACTACATTTGGAATGGGCTTGACACTGTTCAATATAAAGTGATATTAGGTGATTGTGAACAACTTGCAAATATTGTTCCTAAACAAGAATACTCTCTAGTTATTGCAGATATCCCTCATGGTTATAATATCCAAAACATTGGATATGATACTGAGCTTTATACTTACCAAGATTTCAATAAAGTGGTTACGAGATTTACAAAAGTTACAACATCACCATTTTGGATATTTCTAGTATTTCATTCAAACACACAATAATGATTAGTACAATCAAGCTTCAAGGGGAAAGAAAATACAAGGATGCATTTTATTTGGTAAGATATTGAAAGTGTATGTTTAGCAATTAAGATTAGAAAACAATTTTATTAATTCACAAGTTAATTGAATTTGCACTTGTTTATGTTACAGGCACAAGCCTAATATTCAGAGCTCCTATAGATAATCCTTTAAACGTGATTTTGAGAGTATACCTCTTGCAACCTGGACAAAAGATGATTCCTATAATTCTATTCTTGTCAATGCAAAGGATGGAGATACTCCTAGTAGTATATTGGTATACAATGATGTGGTTAGAAAGCTAACATACGAGGAAAAATATTTGAAAGGAGAGAAGGTTAGAATTTATCAAAAAACACAAGCATTAATTAATTATCTTATAGATACATTTTCAAATGAAGGAGATTGGGTTTTGGATTTGTTCTCGGGTTCATGGAAGAATTATGATCTAATATTGTTGTGGGTGGGAAATCCCCCTACGGACTAGCATTAAGGGTTCTGTAATGCATGCAGAAATGACCTAAAGTCTCCTACTTCTTACCGTCATCCCAATCATAAACCCCATTATTCATATGTAAATACAAAGATAAAAGGATCAATTCACTATACCTTGACTTCCATGTTTGATGTAGATCCTTTCGCTTTCGGTTGCTCCTTGACTGCAAGTTTCCTCCCAAATCCGACTTGCATTCACAAACAGACAAACAAATAACTCCAAGCATGCATGCATTTGATATATGAACTAATGGGTTAGAGATTCTATCAAAATATAATCAATATTAAACATTAAACACCTCATATGGCGGGACGAGAAAAATACTTCTTTTATTAATCTCACAAGAATACATTACAATAGTGAGATCGACCACTGCTCCTCGAATCTGGTCCTGGGCTCCTCTTCAACTGTACTCCAACTGCTTTCATATATGCTTCTCTTCACACAATGGTTGCAAAAGGTTGGGACAAGGGGAATGCAACATTCGGGTAGAGTTTCTCTACTCTTATTTTCCTCCTTCCCAAATGGGACCCCTACCCCTTCTTTTATAGGCTAGAAAAGGCTAGGTATTTGGACGAGTGCCTGACTATGGGCAGTCAAACGGCTTAGGTAACTTACCCAAAACTGTGAGTTTTGTCTCCAACTTTCCTTTTTTCATGCTTTTGTAGGTACACACGGGCTGTAGTGGGCCAACCAGCGTATACACACGTGCAATAGTGGAGCAGGGCGCGTGTGCCTTAGAAAAGGGTGTTTTTAAGAAGAGCTGTTCATTAGTGGCTTGGCAAAAGATGTAAAATGAGATGGCCTGATGCTAGGTAAGCATATCTGGTGCAAATTAGGGTTATAACAAATGCCCCCTAATGTGTGAGGTCAGAAGAGCATCTGATGGCTAAAATACATTATCAATCTTCACCAACATACGAAACAAGTGAGCCCAGGGACCAGAGTTCGGGAGGTTCCATCTGCAAAATAACAATTGTCTCACCGAGGCGGGCATACCCATGCTCGAAATGAAATAAAATCATGGCTACCAATCAAATACACTGTAGATCCATGTCATATAACTATATAAAGTGTAGCCGCGAGCAATACACAATGAATCTACATCTCGAAATAAAAAAATATATACATGTATAGTATCATCTTCAAGAAGCGAATAAGGCCTGATGGCTAGAGATGAGGCCTTAAGAGCTCGAGCAACAACTTTAAAATCTTCACAACTCGGGTAGGAGTGTAATATGAGTGTATGACTTCACTACCCATATGTCTTCGATGGCTTGCCAGGAACATACTAGAGTATTTTGATGATCAGGGTGAGGGCTTCATGGAATTCGAACAAAGACTTGATTGGGCTTTCGGGATGGCCGGGCATGAGGGAAAGAGAAAATCTGTAGAGGGGACGACTCAAGCATGGTAAAACATTCCCTTGGACAATAGCACTACAAATGATGAGACTCAGGTAACATGACGTTGACATAAGTTCATGATGCAGGAGGCAACACAAACTCTCCATATGTTTGGAAGAATAACCAAACAAAGGAGGACACAACTCTATGTAGCAAGAACAACTTCCTAAGGTCATATTAAATCCCAGGGCTTGACGAACAAATGAAAGGATGTGCTTTGTCCAAGGGCGACTCATTGTGCTGCCAACAAAAAGAAAATAATTTTCCCTTCCTCTTTTTGGGGTATAATTGATTTTTTTGTCTTTTTCAATAATTGTAGAAAGCTTGAAAAAGAATAAAAGAATTCTATGTTACAAGGGAGGATCGAGTGTCGCAGACATACTAGTTCCAAGCGTAAGGAACACATGGATGCTCAAAGCAAAGGGACATTTGCAGGAAGAGGACACTCGGGAAAAATCATCCGTGGGCCAAGGTGTCAAGACGCAGAGGCAAAGTGCTACAGGGCTTGCGTATAAGGCATGCTTCAGATGGTTCAATTGAGAGAAACATGGAGCTGGCATTAGGCCTAAATATGCAAGTATGCAAACATGATTAATAAGACACACAATGGTAACATCCTTCGATGTAAGTTTAGCGAGGCTAGAGAAGGTAATCTCGACGATTTTTCATATTTAGAGAGTCTGAAAAAGTGTAAAAGGAGACTCCACTGGGGTACCTTTTTTGAAGATAGTCTAGTCGGTTTGAAAAAGGGGTAAACTAGCACCGACTAGATGTCTATTCAAAACCATTTTAACGAGTGTGATAAAGACAATATCACTCGACAATTTTTTCATTTTTAAGGAGTTTGAAAAAAGCTTAACTATGGACTTCGTCAGGAATGTTCTTCTGGACCATTTTAATGAGTGTGAAAGAATAAGGTCACTCGACGATCTTTTCAATTTTAGGGAGTCTGAAAAGAGCTTAACTATGGACTCCGTGGGGGTTCCTTTTTCGTAAATTTAGTCCCTCAGGCTCGAAAAAGGGTTAAAATCACACCTGAGAATACTCTTCTAAGGAACTGAAGCTCCTAGAGTATACCTTTGTTCGTACAGTTGACCATCTAGACCGAAAAAGGGGTAAACAACCACCGAACAAACATGCCTTCAAATTTTTGTTTAACGAGCATGAAGGGAAACAAGATCGCTCGACAATCTTTTCATTTTTAGAGGGTCTGAAAAGGGCTTAAAAGAAGACCTGTGGGGCTACGACTCATGTATGAAATTGGTTCAGGTGGAGCCCACTACTAGGCTCATACCAACAGTCTCTTTGATAGTCAACTTGGAAAGTCTCCCAAAAGGGAAGAAAACACAAACCACGGTGTAAGTCCTCCCATGGTATAGAATCCGTAGTCATGGCTTCAAGGATAGATTCAACTGAAGGCAATTCAGAATTCAAGAAATCACGCAAAAGAGGGTCGACAGTCCCCAAGGGTGAAATAAATTGACCATATTCCATATGACGATGGAGGCTCTGGCCAGGACTAGCAGATTCTATCAATGAAGAATCACAAGCATGAGATCTTGCGGATCTACAACCAACGAGATCAGACTCAGAAGGAGACTCAAGATCTCTTGGACCAAGAGGGGGAAGCAAAGGCTCCCATGTCCCAATTGGATAAATCAAAGGATCAATTGCTGAGACCAAGTATCGAGAAGGTAAACAAGATTGCATAGGTTCCTGCTCAGAAGTGATTGAACATCAAGGATAAGACACCACATAATTAACCCGTGGTAGGGTAGAGTCTACATGTACACTAGGAACATATAAAGAGGTAGTCTGAACTAACGCTGAATTAGGATGGTGATTATCAGATTCCAACTGGTCGATAGTGACAATGCTTCATGTTAGCACTAGGAGTCACCTTCTAATTGCAAGGAAGGTAAGAACAGTACCCATCAGATGATATGTGAAAGTATGAGTGTTTTTTGAAAGGTCGAATGGAAAAACTCGGAATGATAATATCCTCACTCAGAAACAGGGCTAACATGTAACATCAAATAAGGTCTTGGCTAATTTCAACCAGTAGTTTGGGAGTAAATATGGATAGAAGGAAGACTTGAATGAGAAGAATGTAAGAGCTACTGCAAACATCAGGTCCACAAAAGCCCAAAGGAAGAAAGTTTCTTAAAACAAGATCTTCTTGAAATTAGAAACTAAGGAGCTAAATAAACACCATGACAATAAAATGATCAAACATCCATCATATCATTACCACAATCATCCATATGAAGCATTCAAATATGAACATTTAGCATTAGAAGCAAATAGTTTGAAATAGGAGCTGATTTCTATTAGTCAAAAAGTCTTAAGTCCAGTACATACTAGATCATAGTCACTTTATCAAAAATATTACAGTTTCTTGGGAGCCTTGCTCTATCATCCGAACCCATTAAATCAATTCATCTATCTATTTATAACAAGAAAGGGAGGCAACAGCTGGAGGTACGAGCTGGCCTCTTTTCCTTAAAAATCTCAGAACATTTATTTATTCTAACAACTAAGATAACAGCCTATGCTATAAAATAGGGAAGTGTTGGTGACTAAACCCAATCATGCTTCTAACTACTTTGATACTCTTTTGCTTCTCAACTCCTATTTTTCCATGTGTCTCTTTGGAGCTTGTAGTTGTCCCCTGCACGCCAACTGCTACTTCTATCATTTATTCCATTACTAACTTATCCAAAACTATTGGCTTAGTCTTCCTAGATCCCTGGTGTTTGCTGGCTACTCCCTTGGGTAGCAATTCTGTGTAGTGCCCCCTAGAATGGAACAAGGAGAGAAGGTAGCACCTATGGGTAGCGCCCCTGTGCTGCATGTCTGCAGCTACATTTTTCCTCTGTTGCAAAATTGAGTAGCGCCTGTGTGTAAACCTGCTCTCTGTAAGATATTACACAGCGCCTGTGGGTAGTGCCTGTGTAACAATTCTGCATTTTGTAAACTATTACATAGTGCCACCTACATTGCATCTGCATAAGGGTTTGGGTAGCTATGCCAAAATGCAACGTCTTTGACTCCTGAACGTGTGTAGAGCTGTTTGTGTCCTTCCATGATGACAAATCAATTTACTTAGGTGCTTTTACCACTGAGTGAAACTAGTACTTGGAAAAAATTCCAAAATTCATATAGCTAAACACCTAGAAGCCTGTATAGGTGGAAAAACTTAATATGTGCATATGAGTTAACCTTCCCAAGAAGGAACAACTTTCAAAAATGGGGTTTACTGCTACCAACTACTTTGTCATTTTAACACTTAGCCTCACACTCTTCATGGTGGAAAGAGTGTCTTCAACTAACTTAGTAGACTTCTTCTTCTCAGCACTGGTAGGATTCTTTAGTATAGTTGTGCTCTCCTTAGCTACTGGTTTTTCATCTTCAATGGCGACCTCAACCAACACCTGTAAATTATTTTGGGTTACTTCATCTTGGAAATGCTTCAGTTCTGCCTTTAGCTTCCTGTTCTGAGCCTGGAAACCCTTGTTCTGTCTATAAATATTCTTCATCTGTAAACAAAGAGGCAGAGCCTTTCTCGCTACGAACCTTGCCAAGTCCAGGGTATGGTTGTAGCCAGTCATGAGCTCATTCATCTGAGCCAAGTGGACCATGTCTTCTGCTTTGAGACGAGCTATTTCTCTCCTTGCATCCCTAAGCTTCTTAATAAGTCTTTTGTAGGTCTGGCTGCCAAGGGGGTTGGGGACATGTGTAGTCTCAGCATGCTTCTTCTTGTCCTTTTCTTCCATATGTACATGAGTTTCCTTGCATGTTTCATCAATCTTCTCAAAACCTTTTCCTTTATGCTTCTTCTCTTGCACATCAGCCTTTTCTTTATTTTTCATAGATTTTTTACAATCCTTCACAGGGACTTCATCTTCCCTCTCCAAAGGTCTTTTGGTACCTTTACCCTTGATTTTATGTACATGGGTTTCTTGTAAAGTTTGTCCTTTGAAATCCCCCTTAGGAATTGATGACCTGGTGAAAGGTCTTTTACCTTTGATTTCAGCTGCTGGAGAAGGAGAGGGAAAGAGAAGCTTCTTCCCTTTTTTTGATGTCACCTTGGTAGAATATGGAACTTCTTCTAACCCCGGTGGAGGTGGTGGTGAGAAATCTCTGTGTGGGGAAGGACATACCTCCTCCTCAGCTTCTCTGACCTACTTATTGATCTTTGAAATAGGGGCTCTGCCCTTTCTCTTCTTGCTGATCCTTGTTTTAGTACTGGTAGGTGATGAAGAGCCTGCAATTTGTGATTGGGGGGTAGGTGTTGGGTCCAGCTTAAAGTGAGAAGAGACCAAAAAATTCTCCCAGGAGATCTCTTTCTTTCCCAACTCTTCAGAGACAAGCATCCTGATAAGTCTAGAGTGGAAAAGACTGGATTCCACATCCTTGGATTTGGCTTGGACCCTATTTTCCATTTTACCTATACTTCTCAGCAGGTAATATGGAATATTCATCTGAAACTTACTAGTAAAATGCAACAACAATCTTATGTGGTAATGGCACAGGGTGTCAAATCTCCCTTCACAACTAAAATATCTCTGTATGATTTTCAACATTCTGTCAAACTGGTCAATCAACTGATTCCTTGGCAGATTCTTAGATAAATCATTGGCTTGGTATTCAGGCTTGAAAAGATCTTTAACGAAAGGTGAACTCAATACCATGGCCTTGAACCAATTTTCTCCTGAAATGGGAATCCCTGTTGCAGTTGAGATGGAGGCTTCAGCCACCTCAAATTCCAAATCTCTAACTCTGGTTTTCTTGCCATCACAATTTAGTGCAAATTGTTTTGCTACTTCTGAGTGGCCTCTCTGCATGTTCTGGCAAAAGAGAGGCATCCTGCTTTTCAAAAAATTTCCCTTGCCATGGGTTCTGTGTCAAAAAGGTGCATGTCCACAGGTTTTGTTCGAACTATCTTTCCACCTTTGTGTGCTTTCTTCAACTGAGGGGTCTCCATGACTCAGAAAGAGGGTTCTTAAGAGGCTGTAAGGGATGCTATTGACAAAAAAACTTCAATTTAAGTCTCAAAAGCACAAGCATGGCCCTCCAAATTAACAATGCTTAGAAAATTAACTTGGCTATGAGAAATGGACTTTCAGGCTCATACAGGTTTTTAGAGTGTAGACTATGAGGAAGTAATTCCGAACTGACTCTTCGTACAGGATGAAAAGAAGCAAAGGATAATCAGAGGGGTTTGAGCAGCGCCTCTGCGTAGCGCAACGCATACACAGAGGATGGGCTATTTCAGGCCTGTGACTTTCAAAGGCTATGACTAAACACAATAATCAGACTATGGATACGAGTGAAGATGTTTACAGGAATAAAAATATGGCTCTCATACTACCCTACAAGCTTAGAAAACCGAAACCCGAGCACAAATATCCTATGAAAGTTAATATGCGAAGGAGGTTGCACAGGATACCTGTGAAGTCGACAACTATTGAGATCCTCAGCGCAAACTTAGGATGAGATTGAGGAAACTTTGGCCCTAAAATCTCTCACATCATCAGATTTAGTGGACAAATGATTGTCTGAATTGAACTGACAAACTTATGCAGTGCATCACTGCCAAACTTTCCAAATTTAGAAACCGTTACCAAGGATCATAAATGCAAGATCTTTTGAAAGTATTTCAACCGACTTCTGGCACTGAAAACAAGGGTTAAGGTATCAGTTGTGGCAATCATGACTTGTAGTGGGTGCATGATAATCGTGATAGGCACTACATAAATTCCTGCTGAGTGGGCAGTGTTCTCCAAATCAAAAAATGATTGTACAAGTGAGTGGGGATGATGAGGTATGCATGCAATGTCATGAGTGATGAGAGAGGTGTGTCACATCAGCCTGGTCATGGGAGGTATCAACCTAGGGATGAATCACGAGAGGGGACATAAAGAATAGACCATGAGCTCATAAGGGTTTAAGGACCAAAAATTGAAATGTGGATCAACACATGCGCTATGACTCAAAGGTTTAGTCATCCTAATGGGTCCTATCATAAATAACATTTAATGGATGAGAAATTCATTTTAAAGAGAAAATAAGAATCTAAGTTTTTATTTTTTATTTTTCTTTTTTAACAAAAACAAACTAAGAGACCCAAGGCGACTTAGTGTGATAACATTGGCTGCATAGGGGATGGCATGCCCTCTGCGGGCTAACAAGAATGAGTAGATTCAGTGCCTTATCCTAGGGCTATGGGGTCAGTTATTGGAACACAAAACTAAAAGAAAATGATATTTAAAATGATGTAAAGAGCCACTCCCGACTCAAGCAAAGTACTTTTTCAGGAAATGCCCATTTACAGGGCCACCAAAAACCTCTTCATTCTCCATATTCTGCAACTTGAAAGTGTTATTAGGGAATACCTCAGAGATTTTGAAAGGACCGATCCATTAAGCTTTGAATTTACCGTGCTTGCCTTTATCGTGCCTCGGTGCATCCCAATTGAGCACCAAATCACCCAATTGGAAATCCTCTTTTTTCACCTTCTTGTCGAATGCCTGCTTGATCTTCAGTTGATGATCGTATGCCTTATCTACTAGGTGCTCCTGGGCCTTCTACACTTCAACCAGCTGCTGAATCCTCCTGATCATATCATCCGACTCCCCTTGATATTCTTGGAATAATTTTGCCACAGGCAAGGCAAGTTGAGAGGAAAAAACGGCCTCAATTCCATATACCAACTGGAAAGGAGAAAGGCCCAAGGCCCTCTTTGTTGTCACTATGTCAGCCCACAAATCAAACTTGAGTTTTGAATCCCATGCCTTTTTGTTATCCTCCAACAACTTTATTAACAATCTTTATAAGGCTTTTGTTTGAGGATTCTACATGCCCATTTCCTTGTGGGTAATAAGGGGTTGAATGAATCAATGTGATCCCATATTGTTCACAGAACTGAATCAATGGCTCAGCCTTGAAGGATGTAGCATTGTCAGTGACAATTCTATTCGGATAACCAAACCTTGCTATAATGTCTTCAAGGAAACCAATGATCACCTTGTGAGAAGGATTCATGGTAGGGATAGCCTCTATCCACTTAGTGAAGTAATCTGTGGCAGTCAAGATCCATCTATGTTGGCCACTGGAAGAGGAATGAATTTCCCCGATAAAATCTAAGCCCCATTGTTGAAAAGGTCCTGAAACTGTTATGGGCTTTAATAGCAAAGACTTAAGCTGCTGCTTCTCAGAAAATTTCTGACATTTAACACATGATTTGATCTTAGCACAAACATCTGTGAACAGACTAGGCCAAAAATACCCAGCCCTGAGAATCTTGTAGGCACTAGTCCTCCAAAAATGATGCCCCCCACACAAACTGTCATGAAAATCAGACATAATCCTTTGGGCCTCTTGCAGGTCTAGGCATCTCAATAACACTCCCAATGGATCATTCCAATACAAAATTTGATCAACCAAGCAATACTTTATTGATTTGAGTTTTAATGCTCTCCCCTTGTTCTTTTCCATACCACTTGAAGGTTGTAGATTCTGCAAGAAAAATATAATGTCCTTGTACCAACTACAATTTGCCAATGCAGGGCTGGCTTGAGCACCTCTGTTGTTTAATTCAATCTGCTGCTTTTCTGAACATGAGCCAATGAAATTTACTCCCAATGCTGAGCAATTTTATTCAGCCAACAACTTGGCTAAACCCTGGCCCTTGACCAATTTGGTAGGCCTAATTTCTAAATCAAATTCAAGGATCTTAGCAATCCATTTGTTGCGTTTTTCATCAATATCAGGCTGAATAATAATTTCTTTTATAGAAGCTGATGGAACATAAGCAATAACTCTTGAATGCAACACATAAAATCTGAAGGACTTAAGAGCTTTAACCAGTGCATAGGCTTGCTTATCCATAATTTCATATTTTAATTCCACATCTCTCAAATCCCGACTGAAAAAGGTAATGGGCTGCTCTAAGCCTTTAGAGTTCTTCTGCAACAAAACTGCTGCTACTGTATCAAAAGAGGCAAAAGAAAAAATAAGAAAGTCCTTGGAGTAGTCTGGGATGACTAGGACCGGGGCTTCCATCAAAGCTTTCTTTATTTGATCAAAATAACTACGAGCCTCAACAATCCACTTGATTTAATTATCTTTCCTCAACATGGCTGTGATATACTTGAGCAACTCAGCAAAATTCGACACAAAACTTCTCAAGAAATTAACCTTTCCTAGAAAATATTGAACCTCCTTTTTAGATCTAGGCAGTGCTAAGGTTAGTATGGATTCAACCCTGCTAGAATCAATCCTCACTCCTTCAGCTGACACGATATGCCCCAATAATTTTCCTTCTTTCATGGCGAACAATGACTTTTTCAGATTCAAAGAGAGGCCAAATTTTCTGCATTTTAAGAATACCTTTCTTAAATGATCACAGTGCTCTTCATCAGATTGAGAGAACACAGTTATGTCATCTAAGTAGATAACAACAAACTTGTCCTTGTCTCTAATAAATTCTATGTCCATAGCTCGCTGAAAGGTCACTCCCGCGTTCATCGAACCAAAGGGCATCTTGGCATACATGAATGTACCCCAAGGAGTGGTAAAAGCCGTCTTCTCTCTATCCTCTGGCAAAACAGAAATCTGGTTGTAGCCAGAAAAACCATCAACCATAGACATCTGGGCTGCACCTGTCACCCTCTGTAATATATGCTCCATCTTGGGCAAAGGGTAATTATCCTTTTTAGAACTTCTGTTCAGATTCTGGAAATCGAAACAGAGTCTGATTTCTCCATTTTTTTTCCTAACTGGGACCAAATTAGCCACCCATTCAGAATATCTCAAAGGAACAATAATTTTTTCATCTAAAAGATTTTTTACCTCCTTCTCCATGATAGGCAGTAACATAGGATTGATTTGCCTCAACTTTTTCCTGAAGGGCTTAGTCTCTTCTTTTAATGGAATCTTGTGCTCTATAATGTTTGTGTCATAAGTTCGAAGATCTTCGTAAGTCCATGTGAATACATCAACAAACTCCTTCAACAATTTGACATATTCATCCCTCTGCTCTCTTGATAGGTTTCTTGACAACTTGACATATTTTGGATCCTTCTTTGTTCCCAAATTGCACTCAGTTATACCAACATCATCAGTAGACACTTTCCCTTTTACTGCCACATCATTTTCATCAAATAATTTTTCCAAAGGAACTAGTCCTTTTGGAATATGGTTGCTAGGTAGCTGCACGATATGATGATTAGCAATTTTGTTAAGGAAAACATCAGCATATGGAGTAATTTCAGAATCAAGATCCGGATCAATGTGTAATGCAACAAATTCATCAATAGAATTAAGAAATTTTTTAAGTTCTAAATCATCTTCAAACACCTTCCAATATTTGACATTGTCCGGTATAGAAGGCCTGTATTTGACTTCTACATCATACTTGAGTTTTGGCAGTATGGGTATCTTGAAATTGCTTGCTGATATAGCCAAAGAATCAACCACATAATTCTCTTCTCGTGGAATAAAAGAGATGTCATACTCAGAGAAAAAATTCTCCACTAGGTCCCATACTTCATTTCTATAAGATCTAAGCCTAGGGTGCTTAGTTTGGTAAAGATTTTTGGTCTGATGGACTATCAATTCAGCATCTTCAAATACTGACAATTTTTTAATCGCCATATCCTTTGCATCTCTCAAGCCCAAAACAAGAGATTCATACTCTGCCACATTGTTGGTAGTTTCAAATTCTAGTTTGTATGACAAAGATATGGTTTCCTGAGTTGGTGAGACAAAGAGCACTCCAGCACCGACACCTTCCTTAGAAGAGGCTCCATCAAAGAACATCTTCCAAACATAATTGGTTAGAGGAGGTTCTTCAGACAAGGTAGCAGACTTTTTTCTTATTTCAAGAGGAGTTTCAGGAGCATCAGTGAGATGCAAAATGCTGGACCCCAAATTGGTATCAAGAGCAAAAACATGATGATTAGCAGGGTTTTCTTTATCACTAATAATGTAAGCCAGCTGGGCTTCTCTGTAAATTCTTCTATGCTCCCCACCAAACACCGGGATAGTTGCATATGAGAGATCCATCTGCAAGGTTCCTCCAAGTCTTTTTATGCAAGACATTGACAAGAGCATGCCAAACTTGGGAGGAACATCAACCACCACAACATCCATAAGTATACTTTTCATGGGCATCTGAAATAGAGTCACAACCATAACCTTAATGACCCCCAAACATTTTACTTTCCTAGAGTCAAAATAATATAAGTCATGATAGGTTTTGGTGATTTCCAGTCCAAGTTCATCCATAACAGATTTTGGCATAAGATTATGGGAGGCCCCTGAATCCAAAAGATAGTTATGCAGCACCTTGTCAAGGATATTGAGAGAAGTATAGAAGGGAGGGGATGAGTCATCTCTGTCTTCTATCAAAGGGCCTAAAATCACAACTGGTTTTTCATCTTGTAGATTTATTGAATCAATGGAATTAGGAGAGGCATCGGGCTATAACATTTTGGTTAGATATTTTTTAAATTCTTCATTTTTTATCAATTCCAAAAATGGTACAGGGATCTTAATTTTCTGGATCTCATTCTCAAAACTGAAGGAGGGGGAAGGATTCAAAATCTCTTTGGTTTCAGGAGGAGGATTTCTGATCATAAGTTGTGGGTTTTGAGAATCTTTTTCCTTGCTACTCACTATCACAGTCTTGGAAGAATTTTCTTTTTGAACAGGCTGATTAGGGGCAACACTTTTTTCTTCATTCTTATTAGATCTTAGATTATATCTACTAGCATTTTCCTTCGTTTGTTCTCCCTTGCTTAACTCATTGATTTGAATATCCATTAAATATTGCTCATACAAGGATTGAGTCAAGTGTGGGGATGGGGATGAATCACCTAAACAGTGAATCTCAGGATCAACCTCTACCTCCTCTTCTTCTTCATCAACAACCAGATTATTTTGAAAAGGAGCTTGAACCCTTGATCATCTCTCTCTCTATTTCTGGGATCTCTAGGAAGGATTTGGGGAGCATTGTTGGGTCTCCAGAAATTACCTCTATTTTCAGTGTTCTGAGCATTTCTATATGGCTATCTTCCTTCTGATTTTAACTTCTCGATCTCAGTAGACAGGGACTTTACTAATTTGGTCAACTCATCTACCTGTGAATGAACAACAAGAGAGTCAGAAGTGGAAGCTTCAGCTCTGTTTTTCCTCCTATCTCTGTCATATTTTCCCCTGAGCTTATCTAAAGAAATTATGTTGGATTCTACCTCTAAGACAACATCCTGCATCTGAACTAAGGAAGGTGACCTTCTCTCTCTCAATAGAAGGAACAACTCGGAGTCAAAAGCACTGGCATAAGTGATTTTTTCCATGGTTTCGGTGGGTTTTATCTCATCAGGGATCTTCTTGTACATTTTGTTAAACCTTTTAGAAAAGTCAGAGACAAACTCTCCTTCTTTCCTTTTCAAAGATCCAAATTCAGTGATATAATACAGAAAATACTTTTTGTCACCCCAGTGCCTCAAGAAGGATTCATCCAACACCTCAATACCCGTAATGGATCCAGGGGCCAGACCCCTAAACCACTTCCTAGCTTCACCAAAAAGGCTTTGGATGAAAACTCTCATCCAAACATCTTCATTTTCAATATTTTGGTTATCTACATAGCTATATAAAGCAACAATATGTTCCTCAGCTGTTATATCTTCTTCTCCTGTAAACTTGGGCATGTATTTCAAATAATCTCCAGGGGGAAGAGAATTCATTGGTTGAGGCAAGACTAGAGGAGCATATCTTGCAGCCACTATGGCATCCATCCTATTTGTAGGGGGGTTAACAACTGCCATTTGATTTTGGATTCTAGGTGAACAAGCAGGAGAAGGAGATCTGGCTGTGTGTAGATTAGGAGAAGGAGAAAAGGATAAAGGGGAGATTGCAGTCTTCACAATAGAAGGTGGAGTCTTGGAAGAGGATGGAAAGGTCTGAGAAGGAGATGAAGTTCTTACTTCTTTGGCAGCTAAAGTTTTAACAGAGAGAGGTGTAGCAAAACCTAACGTAGGGAAATCTTCAAAACTATCAAGACTGAAACAATTCTCAATATTAGGGGAGGACAATATATCAATGTTTTCTTCTTTCAATTCAGTTTCAAATGTAGAGCATTCAACATGAAACTCTTCAAAATCTAGGTTTTTAGATACTTCAGCAGAAGATAAAGGAAGCTTACTTGATAAAACAACTGGAGTATCAAGAGTGGAATCAGACAACTGACCAGAAGCACTTGTAGTAGTAGCAGAAAAACCTTTTTTAGAAGCTTTTCCCTTCTTGATTATCTTCTCTGGGTCAGCCTCAGGTGGAACCAAAGGTAACTGTGGATTTGATATCGTATGTCTACCTTTAGGCGCCAGAGCTAAATCAATGGAGTCACCAGGTGCAAGATGCAATTTTAAAAATACTAAGTCCCAATGCACCTTGAGAGCTAGTAAGCATTTTCATTCTATCCCAGGGAAAAGTCTTCAAATCGTTCCCCGACAATGGCGCCAAAAATGTTAGCACTAGGAGTCACCTTCTGATTGCAAGGAAGGTAAGCCCAGTACCCATCATATGATATGTGAAAGTATGAGTGTTTTTTGAAAGGTCGAATGGAAAAACTCGGAATGATAATATCCTCACTCAGAAACAGGGATAACATGTAACAAAAAATAAGGTCTTGGCTAATTTAAACCAGTAGTTTGGGAGTAAATATGGATAGAAGGAAGACTTGAATGAGAAGAATGTAAGAGCTACTGCAAACATCGGGTCCACAAAATCCCAAAGGAAGAAAGTTTCTTAAAACAAGATCTTCTTGAAATTAGAAACTAAGGAGCTAAATAAACACCAAGACAATAAAATGATCAAACATCCATCATGTCATTACCACAGTCATCCATATGAAGCATTCAAATATGAACATTTAGCATTAGAAACAAATAGTCCAAAATAGGAGCTGATTTCTATTAGTCAAAAAGTCTTAAGTCCAGTACATACTAGATCACAGTCACTTTATAAAAAATATTACAGTTTATTGGGAGCCTTGCTCTACCATCCGAACCCATTAAAGCAATTCATCTATCTATTTATAACAAGAAAGGGAGGAAACAACTGGAGGTACGAGCTAGCCTCTTTTCCTTAAAAATCTCAGAACATTTATTTATTCTAACAACTAAGATAACAACCTATGCTATAAAACAGAGAAGTGTTGGTGACTAAACCCAATCATGCTTCTAACTGCTTTGATCCTCTTTTGCTGCTCAACTCCTATTTTACCATGTGTCTCTTTGGAGCTTGTAGTTGTCCCATGCATGCCAACTGCTACTTCTATCATTTATTCCATTATTAACTTATCCAAAACTATTGGCTTAGTCTTCCTAGATCCTTGGTGTTTGCTGGCTACTCCCTTGGGTAGCAATTCTGTGTAGCGCCCCCTAGAATGGAACAAGGAGAGAAGTTAGCGCCTGTGGGTAGCGCCCCTGTGCTGCATGTCTGCAGCTAGATTTGTCCTCTATTGCAAAATTGAGTAGCGCCTATGGGTAGTGCCCCTGTGCTGCATGTCTGCAGTTACATTTGTCCTCTGTTGCAAAATTGAGTAGCGCCTATGGGTAGTGCCCCTGTGCTGCATGTCTGCGGTTACATTTGTCCTCTGTTGCAAAATTGAGTAGCGCCTGTGTGTAAACCTTCTCTCTATAAGATATTACGCAGTGCCTGTGTAACAATTCTGCATTCTGTAAAATATTACGCAGCACCACCTACCTTGCGTCTGCATAAGGGTTTGGGTAGCTATGCCAAAATGCAACGTCTTTGACTCCTAAACGTGTGTAGAGCTGTTTGTGTCCTTCCATGATGACAAATCAATTTACTTAGGTGATTTTACCACTGAGTGAAACTAGTTCTTGGCAAAAATTCCAAAATTCATATAGCTAAACACCTAGAAGCCTGTATAGGTGGCAAAACTTAATATGTGCATATAAGTTAACCTTCTCAAGAAGGAACAACTTTCAAAAATGGGGTTTACCACTACCAACTACTTTGTCATTTTAACACTTAGCCTCACACTCTTCCTGGTGGAAAGAGTGTCTTCAACTAACTCAGTAGACTTCTTCTTCTTAGCACTGGTAGGCTTCTTTAGTATAGTTGTGCTCTCCTTAGCTACTGGTTTTTCATCTTCAATGGCAGCCTCAACCAACACCTGTAAATTCTTTTGGGTTACTTCATCTTGGAAATGCTTCAGTTCTGCCTTTAGCTTCCTATTCTGAGCCTGGAAACCCTTGTTCTGTATGTAAAGATTCTTCAACTGTTTACGAAGAGGCAGAGCCTTTCTCATTGTGAACCTTGCCAAGTCCAGGGTATGGTTGTAGCCAGTCATGAGCTCATTCATCTCAGCCAAGTGGACCATGTCTTCTGCTTTGAGACGAGCTATTTCTCTCCTTGCATCCCTAAGTTGCTTAATAAGTCTTTTGTAGGTATGACTGCCAAGGGGGTTGTGCAGTCTCAATAGGCTTCTTCTCATCCTTTTCTTCCATATGTACATGAGTTTCCTTGCATGTTTCATCAGTCTTCTCAAAACCTTTTCCTTTATGCTTCTTCTCTTGCACATCAACCTTTTCTTTATTTTTCATAGGTTTTTTACAATCCTTCATAGGGATTTCATCTTCCCTCTCCAAAGGTATTTTGGTACCTTTACCCTTGATTTTCTGTACATGGGTTTCTTGTAAAGATGGTCCTTTGAAATCCCCCTTAGGAATTGATGACCTGGTGAAAGGTCTTTTACCTTTGATTTCAGCTGCTGGAGAAGGAGAGGGAAAGAGAAGCTTCTTCCCTTTTTTTGATGTCACCTTGGTAGAAGATGGAACTTCTTCTAACCTTGGTGGAGGTGGTGGTGAGAAATCTCTGTGTGGGGAAGGATAGACCTCCTCCTCAGCTTCTCTGAACTGCTTATTGATCTCTGAAACAAGGGCTCTGCCCTTTGTCTTCTTGCTGATCCCTGTTTTAGTACTGGTAGGTGATGAAGAGCCTACAATTTGTGATTGGGGGGTAGGTGTTGGGTCCAACTTAAATTGAGAAGAGACCAATTTTTTTTTCCCAGGAGATCTCTTTCTTTCCCAACTCTTCAGAGACAAGCATCCTGATAAGTCCAGAGTGGAAAAGACTGGAGTCCACATCCTTGGATTTGGCTTGCACCCTATCTACCATTTTACTTATACTTCTCAGCAGGTAATATGGAATATTCATCTGAACCTTACCAGTAAAATGCAACAACAACCTTATGTGGTAATGGTACAGGGTGTTAAATCTCCCTTCACAACTAAAATATCTCTGTATGATTTTCAACATTCTGTCAAACTGGTCAATCAACTGATTCCTTGGCACATTCTTAGATAAATCATTGGCTTAGTATTTAGGCTTGAAAAGATCTTTAACGAAAGGTGAACTCAATACCATGGCCTTGAACCAATTTTCTCCTGAAATGGGAATCCCTGTTGCAACTGAGATGGAGGCTTCAGTCACCTCAAATTCCAAATCTCCAACTCTGGTTTTCTTGCCATCAAAATTTAGTGCAAATTGTTTTGCTACTTCTGAGTGGCCTCTCTGCATGTTCTAGCAGAAAGAGATGCATCCTGCTCTTTGAAACATTGCCCTTGCCATGGGTTCTGTGTCAAAAAGGTGCATGTCCACAGGTTTTGTTTGAACTATCTTGCCACTTTTGTGTGCTTTCTTCGACTGAGGGGTCTCCATGACTCAGAAAGAGGGTTCTTAAGAGGCTGTAAGGGATGATATTGACCAAAAAACTTCAATTTAAGTCTCAAAATCACAAGGATGGCCCTCCAAATTAACAATGATTAGAAAATGAACTTGGCTATGAGAAATGGACTTTCAGTCTCATACAGGTTTTTAGAGTGTAGACTATGAGGAAGTAATTCTGAAATGACTCTTCGTACAGGATGAAAAGAAGCAAAGGATAATCAGAGAGGTTTGAGAAGCGCCTCTGCGTAGCACAAGAAATACACAGAGGATGGGCTATTTCAGGCCTGTGACTTTCAAAGGCTATGACTAAACACAATAATCAGACTATGGAAATGAGCGAATATGTTTACAGGAATGCAAATATGGCTCCCATACTACCCTGCAAGCTTAGCAAACCGAAACCCGAGCACAAATCTCCTATGAAAATTAATATGCGAAGGAGGTTGCATAGGATACCTATGAAGTTGACAACTGTTGAGCTCCTCAGCGTGAACTTAGGATAAGATTGAGGAAACTTCGGCCCTAAAATTTCTCGCATCATCGGATTTAGTGGACAAGCGATCGTCTGAACTAAACTGGCAAACTTATGCAGTGCATCACTGCTGAAATTTTCAAATTTAGAAACCGTTACCAAGTATCATAAATGCAAGATATTTTGAAAGCATTTCAACCGACTTCAGGCACTGAAAACAAGGGTTAAGGTATCGGTCGTGGAAATCATGACTTGGAGTGGGTGCATGATAATCATGACAGGTGCTACGGAAATGCCTGCTGAGTGGGCATCGTTCTCCAAATCAAAAAATGATTATACATGTGAGTGGGGATGATGAGGTATGTATGCGAGGTCATGATTGATGAGAGAGGTGCATCACATCAGCCTGGTCATGGGAGGTATCAACCTAGGGATAAATCCTGAGAGGGGACATAAAGAATAGACCATGAGCTCATAAGGGTTTAAGGACCAAAAATTGAAATGTGGATCAACACATGAGCTATGACTCAAAGGTTTAGTCATCCTAAGGGGTCCTACCATAAATAACATTTAATGGATGAGAAATTCATTTTAAAGAGAAAATAAGAATCTAAGGTTTTTTTTTTTTAATTTTTTTTTTTTAACAAAAACAAACTAAGAGACCCAAGGCGACTTAGTGTGATAACACTTCCATTGTGAGGGAAATGCATCACCCGGAAGAGTGTAGACACCACAACGTTCATAATATATACATAGTCACGCTCGAGAAGCATATTAAAATCTAACGGGCCTTGCACTACTATAACATCAACAAGGACATTCTTCCCACCTAACGAGATAGGCAACTGAGGAAGAACCCCCAAATATTCACTAGGACGTCTGTCAAAAGCCAACAATTCATGCGAAGAAAGCACAAGCTCGGGAGATCCCAAGACTTTCCAAACCAAGTAGGATAAAATACTTGCAGAGGATCCTTCATCCACAATATATCGATAAATGTTTGTTGAATTAACTTTAACCCTTATTTGAAAGGGTGTAGAAGCAGGAAGACGAGGCTCAACAAGGTCATTCCAATCAAAGGAAACCATCCTAGGGCTTGGAGGGGGTGTACTTGGAATGAGTGGAATGCCCCCTTGTTCTGAAAGTACTGAACTGAAAATGATAAAAACATAGTCGGTAGACACATCACTCTCTAAGAGAAGAGTGGGATCAACCGAAGACTGCATCGACGTGACCGTTTTCTCAACCAATGGTTGAATAGGATGAGAGACTACATGGTCCAAAGGCACCTCACCCCCCAAAAGAGGAGTGGGATCAGATGATGACTGCATTGGCATGAACACTTTCTTAACCAATGGATGAATAGGCTGAGAGACTACATGGTCTAAAGGCACCTCACCCCCCAAAAGAAGAGTGGGATCAGCCGATGACTGCTTCGACATGACCAATTTCTCAACCAATGGCTGAATAGGCTGAGAGGCTACATGGTCTAAAGGCACCTCACCCCCCAAAAGAGGAGTGGGATCAACTGATGACTGCATCAGCATGACCAATTTCTCAACCAATGGCTCAATAGGCTGAGAGGAAACCTAAGAAGACTCAGAATCAGAAGAGCTTGCAGACATGGACCACAATCTTTGTACCTCTGGAATGCCAGGGTACATATGAGTAAGGTGATCTCCCTTGCAAAGCTTACAAGGGAACTTAGGCTTACGTCTTATCCGTCTAGGTTTCTCAATAGAATCAATGCCCCCAACATGACTAGCAGTGGATGGTTTCACATATCCAACATGAGTTGTAGAGGTTGGTGATGGGTCGATAACATGACTTGCAGAGGCTACAAACCTATTGCCAGTATGACTAGAAGGGACTGGACTTTTTCCCCCAGCATGACTGGCAAGGGATAGGTGCTGGTCTTCAACGTGAATTGCAGAGGTTGTCGACCTATCTCCAACATGACTCACATAGGTTGGTGATTTCTTCTTCCTATTCTTCCTCTTTCTACTTCATTTAGACTTCTGATTACTAGTAACTATACTTTTGCCAGATGTGGGAGAAGGAGGAGGAGAAGACTTTGCTTACCAAGGAACATCAACATTATGCCCATGACATAAAGCACTTAGCTGGGAAGTGTCAAGATCATTTGGGACATTTGGAATGATACCCAACCAAACCAGTAATCCCACATTCAACCCAGGAATGTACAAAGTGGCCATCAAAGGGATACCAACAATTCCGAAGAAGGGAAAATCACAAGAATCCCCTTGCGAAGGGTTTCCTTGGTTGGTATGGTCGGGAACTTTAGCCATGAATATCTTATGCACAGGTTCTCCTCTTGAGGGATCATTCAAATCCGTAAAATTCTCACACACTAACTATGGCAAACCAATGTTATCAAAACAACACCTATAAAGAGGCGGCTCCACGTTCTTAAGCGAAAGACCAAAAATTCCTCGCGACCGACGGAGTGGGTGGTCGACCACCCTATGTCAGAGACCCAAAGCCATGAATGACTAACTCACTATGGAAAGCTAAGGAGCACAGAGCATGCACTAAAAGTTCCTAAAGGAAAATCAAACAAACGACTAACTAGTTGGAAGAACAATTACACCAACCAACACTAGAGAAACTTACCGGTGTAAGTGCAAATCGAATACGGAAGCAGCCTCCGGGTATACTCTACAAAGCGTGGCCCGATGTATGCCCTAGGTACCGTGGTATGCCCCTGCAGTCACCTGTGTAAGTCCCTAAAGTAAAGGTAACTAGGTTTCCAGCTCGTGAACAACTACCAGGTGGGTACAATTGACAGTCAGGTGGACCACAATGAGCAGGGTATCAATCCCAAAACCTATCAAGGGTATCGAAAGCAAGTGTTCCGAAAGATGACTGAGGACCTCGAATGGATTCGAGACCCATGAAGCTCCGTGGAAAATGAGATCAACGAAATCCCAAGACAAGCCCTCTAAATGCGTTCCTCCGCTACGATTGGTTAGGCTTTGGAGGGGTTATCTCCGCTACCTTTCTGCACGCGACCTCGTGTTTAGCCCTTGTGTTAGAGGGGGGTCCCGGATAGTTTCCACGTTATTGGAATTTTTCACTCCCTAGCACAGAATCCTATGTTTTTTTTATAGCCTTGAAGAGTTTCCTCTCCAAACTAAATCAAGGCTCTAGCCTAGACTCTTTGATGGACCCTACAGACATAAAGTCTGGTTAATTTTAGATTAGCGTTCTTTTTAAGACTTGATTTACTCAAAAGGTGTGGTAGTGCAACTGATGTTGTTAAGACTTTTGCGAAAAATGAAAATGATAAGAACACTAGCAAAAAGGATTATCTTTCTTATTTTTTCTTTTGAAATGCTTTTAAAATTAGGAGAAAATAGAACGCTATGCTAATTTCGTTTTCTTTTTCAAATAAAAATGCAAAGCAAATGCCAAGAAAGAAGGAGATCTAACAAACTTAATTTTTTTTATATTTTCTTCCAATCAAAGAAAAAATAACAAAAGATTCTTAAAAGAGACTGATGAATGCACGATTCATGCCCCCCCGCTGGCCATGAGGGGGAATTTTTTTCTTTCAAAATGCAACTCATTTTTCTTAAAATTTCAAGCTAAAAATAAGTTAAAAAAGCTAGGAAACACAATTTTTTTTTTTTTTAAAGACAAGCAAACTAACGTCAAACCAATGCTACACACTATCATAATAGAGCCCATAAATGAATCAAGAAAACCCCTGAGAAGTCCTAGTTCTGACAGGGAAGAGGATGACTGCCTCTTTTTTAGAAAAATTTCCTCAATTCAGGCATGCTACTGTCACTTCAGCAACCAGTGTATGTACATGGGCTGTCCAAAGGAAGGGCGCGTGTATACACCTTCAGGCCCACTACAAGTCACGTATACCTCTGGAATTTCAAAAAAATGAACATCAACAATGCTTCAAACCAGGCAGGGAGAACTGGTATTGAAAACCAGAATCCCTTAAAGACACAAAATCTTACTTCAACAAAGAAAATGCAACAAAAATTTGATAAAGAAAATATAATCTGAGGTTATACCTAAGCTATAGAATGCAACAACAGAGACTATGAATAGATCCAGGAAACCCCTAAGAAGGATCACTTCTAGCAGGGAAGAGGATGACTGCGTCTCCTTTTTTAAAAAAGTTTTTTCTGGACTTAAGCACACCATTGACACTTTAGTAGCCAGCGGATGTACGTGAGTTGCCTGAAGGTAGGGCGCGTGTATACGCGGGCAGGGCTTCTGTAGGCCGCGTATACCTCTGTAACTTCCCGACAAAGAAAAAAGCAGTCAAGCACTGAAAGTAGGGAGTACTGGTATGGAAGACCATAATCCCTACAAACTCAGACTCTTGCAAAAACTCAGTAAAAAGGTAATAAACCAATTTAAAAAACACCCAAAAAGTATCCCTAGAAAACCCTAGAGAGTCCCTAGTACGGTCGTCAATTCTGTTGTGGGTGGGAAATCCCCCTACGGACTAGCATTAAGGGTTCTATAATGCATGCAGAAATGACCTAAAGTTTCCTACTTCTTACCATCATCCCAATCATAAACCCCATTATTCATATTTAAATACAAAGATAAAAGGATCAATTCACTATACCTTGACTTCCACGTTTGATGTAGATCCTTTCGCTTTCGGTTGCTCCTTGACTGCAAGTTTCCTCCCAAAGCTGACCTGCATTCACAAATGTATTGTATCTATTGTTGTTTTGTGATGAATCTTTTTTTTTTATTTTTTTTATTTTATTTGTATGTGAATCACTATACATTGGAAAATTTTATTGAATGTTGTCATTTTTTACTTCAATTGTATAAAAATATGAAAGAAAATGATAATTTTTTATAAAATTTTGACTTTTTTTGTTCAATTATGTCCATACAAATGCTTTATTTGGCATGTTATTTTAAGGAATATGTACCAAAATGTATAGTTTATTTTTTATTTTTTATTATATATGACTATAAAATGTGTATGTTTTTGCTAAATATTCAAAAATAGTGTTATTTAACTAATTTTTTTTTCGATGTATTGAAGTAAAGGTAAACAATGTGTTAAAAATGATGTTTTTCACTATATTTAAAAAGTATGGAACAATACATTAATTAAGAAGACAAAATTATATGAAAAATTGTAACTTGAAAAAAGTAAATGGTAATTTGTTTTTTTAAGATTGAAAGAAGCATGAAAAAATGACTAAAAACACCGTTGAATAAAAAAAATTAGAAAAAATTGAAAATAGATGAAAAATAAGCATTTAAAAAAATAATGTGGAAATATTGTGGATTGAAAAATTTAAAATATAAAAAAACCACCTAAAAATGGAGGGGGGGTGCTACCGGTAGCACCATTTTTAAAAACGGGGTAAAAAATTGGACCCCCAAAAAATGAGAACTCTGTAGAGTTCTCATTAAGTTGGTAACTATGTTAAAAGGAAAATGTATTTGGAATGCAACTATTGGTGGATCAATTCCCTTGAAGAATAAGTCAAAGTTTGCAGCACAAAAGGAAGCAAAGAAGAATGATTCATTAGCTCTCAAGACCATTTTCAATGGACTCTCAAGTTCTGTCAAAGAAAGCATGGGAGAATGTACTTCCGCCAAGGATCTATGACTAAAGTTAGAGAAGGTATACCGAGACAAGGAAGACAATTCCATCAAGGACAATGAAGGTAAAGACTCCAAAATCTTCTGATGATAATGCTCCTAGTGAAGTTGAAAGTTCTCTTACAAATGAAGAAGAAAATATAGTAGAAGTTTGTGTAGATGAAGAAGAAGAGTTGTTGAAGTTTAAAGAAAAGTTTTATTTGAATTATGTGATGTTAGCATGGAAATAGTAAATTATTCAATTGCTTCCGACTATCCTATAAAAATACACAAAGTATGTCATGGAGCTAAATCAAATGCTTAAAGAACAAGAAGAAAGTAAAAAAACTCAATTAGAAGAAAATGAAGAAGAGATCAAAAGACTAAAGAATGAAATATAAGAAAAGAAGAAGATAGATGATGAGCTTAACAAAAGTCTTGAAGTTAATGTCAATCTTAAGACCAAAATTGAAGAAGCCAAAAGAATAGAGGAACTATTGAAGACACAAGTAAATGAAAAGAAAGAGTCATGTCATAAGTTGGAAGCTAAAGTTGTTGATCTTAGAAAGAATGTAGAGAAGTCAAACACTCACATCAAGTTCATAAAAAACTCAACAATCTTGGATGAGATCCTAGATAGCCAAATATCTCCTAATGATAAATCAGGTCTTGGATACAACAAGTAAGTTATACATCTTGAAGCTAGCAATTCTAATAAGTATGAGGTAAGTCCTTCACTCTCAAAGGGTGGAAGCAATGCTACAAAAAGCAAGGAAACTTTCAAAAGAACAAAGCAAGGAAGACATCAAGAAGCCATATTTACACCTCAAAGCAAATTCACAGGAGAGACACCTTCAAGGTGGAAACCAAACCAAATGTATGAAAATGTTTTTCATGGTCACTACTACTCATGTAATGAATATGGTCACAAAGCTTTGGATTCCACACATTATGCAAGGAAATATAATGGAAGGTTTCATAACACCCTAAGGTGTTGGATATGTAATCAAGTGGGACATATTGCTGCTCATTGTCATACCATGAGATTCTACAAATGCAGTGGTTTTGGCCAAAAATCCCAGGATTGCTGGAACACAAGAAGACAGTCCATGAAGAGTGCTTCATATAGCGTGACAAGAAGAACACATGAAGTTAGGAAGGAAGACAATGTTGAAAATATGGATGCACGGAGCTCAAGTTCAGAGAAGCTGATACACCTTCAAAAGTGGGTGAAGAAGATTGAAAAACCAAGACATAAAGGCAGCCATGAGGCAAGCTCAAGCTCAACATTTTCAGATGCACATGCAGGCTCATGTGGAATAATTCGCGTACATACATGAGTTGACCTATAGATAGGTCGCGTACATACGCGAGTTGACCTATAGATAGGTCGCATACATACGTGATTTTTCTATGTAACAAGTTGCATATTTGTGGTAAAAGCCTAGAAAAGAAGGCTATGTAGATGAGTGCAACATGATTTGATGATATAACTCTATTTTGCAAGGTTTGACATGGTTTTTTGCAGGTTTTCATGATTATATGGTTGCATAGATGTTTAATGTATGTATGGTGATGACATATGGTTGAGTGTTGAAGCATATGCTTGATGCCTATCCTGGATGCATAATACTAACTCTAGAGTATGGATTAAGGCATTTTCTATTGAGGAACAATGCTGGTTATGACAGTGAAGTTATGGCACTTTGGTTATGAGATATATCATGATGATGTGATGCTATCTAGAGATATCATTGAGGCACACTTTTGGTACATGTTTAGAGATACTATTGAATGCTTAGTACTTGATATAGTGAATAGTTTTTTAGGCATATCTGTCATGGTACATGGCTGGTACATATGTGATCTCCATTGATATATCTTATGGTGTATTGTTAGAGGTATATTTTTTGGATGTCTTGGTTGATGCATTTGGCATGTGGTTGAGCTACATATCAGGACATGTAGTTGATGAGTTGATGAGGTGATTATGTTGTACATCATTGATGAGTCATAGCTTAGATCTATAGTTGATGCATGATTAGTACATGCTTTGTACATTGGTTAAGGCACTTGCTAGCAATATGATTGGTACATGGTTTATGGTTGATATGGCATACATATATGGGAACACATCTTGACCGTGGTTCATCTTGTTGAAATTTGGTGCATGGTTAATGCACTTTCTATGGTGCAGGTAGTAATACATGTTTGGTGCATGGTTGGTTCACTTGTAGAGGGCAAATGATTGTGGGTGATGGTACTAGGTTAAAGTACATCATTGGTATTACTTGATTAACATATAATTTGATACATGATGTATGGGATAGTTGCGACACTTGTTGTGGTGCTTGGTCAGTACATTATTTGATGCTTGAGATACATATCTTGACACATGGTTTGTGGCACTTGGTTTATAATATAGGCATATCATATGTGATATGACACTTGTTTGAGGCACATGGTTTGTGGCACTTGGTTTATAATAGAGGCATATTATATGTGATATGAAAATTGTTTAAGGCACATGGTTCGCATGTTGACGATGTTATTGGTACATTGATAGAGGCACTTGTTGATCCTGATATATGCTTGGTACACTTTTTGGCCCATATTCTTGGCATATATACTTCAGTGATGAGATCTTATTGTATGGCATAGGATGTACATGGTTGATGTTTTTTTCATGATTCTCTATTCATTGTTGACATATATTTTTTTCTTCATGAAGTATGGTATGGAACGAGTCTGATGCATGAATAGGTCCAAGGATCATCATAGGAAGAGAAGACTATTCTTGAGTAGTTGATCTATGTTTCAGTTTGAGCAGTAACATTTGCAGCATAAGCAAATTGCAATAGCAACATATTGTTCATCTTGCAGAGAAGATAGGGGGAGACATATCCATAGGGGAAGTTATTCTTCTTCCCAGGATTCAAGGAGGAGAGTTTCATCAGATGCAGGATAGAGAGTTAGATTCTTAGAGAGGTATGGTTCTAGGGGGAGCGATGGTCACAGGGGGAGGATGAGTGATATGTCTTCAACATTGCATCATAGTGATATTATTTGTTCAAAAGGGGAGAGATTATTCAGAGGAATCTCAAATGCATCCAGACAGGGGTAGGAGTCCCAAGGAGAGTTCAGGGAGGGGGAGTATCCCCAAGGAGAGAACTACCTTTTGCCATCGATGTCAAAGGGGGAGAGATAGTCACATTGATGTGATTGAGATGAATATTGATGAATAACATTGCCATGTATACATGCTTCCATCAATGATTGGTGTTGAAATAAATGTTGGTATTTCCATCAATGCCAAAGGGGGATACTGTTGCATTATGTTGTCATTGATGTAATAGATTTCAAGAGGTGTCACAATGATGTATTTCCATGGATTAATGTAAAGACGAGACGATGTAAAAGTTGGTCATTATTGTCTTGTCATGGTTGATAGGAAGTACCAAATGGATGAAATCCAAAGTGGCCCCCTTGTGGTGAAATACCTCATGGGAAGACGCTTTGTGAAGACCAAATGGTTAAGTGGTTGAGTCATCCTAGATGTGTGGTTAAGGAACCCAAGGATTGATTGTGGAATATTGTATTGGAGATCCATGAATTTGTAAGTGAGACTATTCTAGATGGATAGTGCTCGTCATGCCATTTTTGGTGATATGTGGAACGTCACACAACTCCTCATGGTTAGAGAGTTATGGCCTTGTGAAGTTGGAGAACCCTCATTTGTTGTTTAGAAGCCCCTAGAAGGTCAAAGACGTCAAATTATTCTAGAAGCTCCTAGAAGATGTTGACAAGTCAAAGTTGTTAGTCATGGGTTAAGTGGTTACAACAAGAAAACAATTAAAAATTAATTAGTTGCAACAAGATATGGAGAAGTTACTATTTGTGGAGAAATTAGTTATAAGTGGACAAGTGGGTTAGCTCCTAAAAGAAGGAAATTGGTTAGAGTTGGTTAAATGAGGAAGCTACTTGGAGAAGTATAAATAAGAGAGAAAGGGTATCTTATGAGTGTAACTTTCTTGAGCATATTGAAGATCTATTCTGGTGGAATATTCATTGCAGGTACTCATGGATGCAACAAAAGTTCTGTAAGTCTGAGGTTTTGACAGTGAAATTTTCAGGGGTTCAAAAAACTCTAGCTTTCTGAAGTAGTACGCAGGCCACAGTGAGCCAAGGCACAAACGTATGTGGGCTGCAGTGATCCAAGGTGCGTACACACACATGTTGAAGGAGATCGAGGCGTGTACAGATGGAGAGAGTCACATAAGCTTCAATAAGAGATGTTGCCAGGTTCCCGACGTCTTAAGAAAGTTCCATATCAACATTCTATAGGTTCAGATATGCCACAGAGGTTCTGGTATGGGTACATATTGTCTTGATGTTTAGACTTGATCATTTTATGGTGAATGCTTGAGGCATTCCTTGTATGGTTGTATTGACGTCTAAATATGGTAGCTGGTTGGTTGAGTAGTTTAGATCAATTTTGATTGAGGGATTTCCATAATCTGTGATGGTGTATGGTTGAGGAACATACATAGGTTGTTGGATGTCATAGATATGTTTGTGATTGGTTATGGTACAAATTGGATAGAGAAAGGTAGAGTGCAGTGACAGATCAGAAGTGGCATAAAGGGTTTGAAGGGGCAGAAAGGGCCAAAAGGTTGAAGTTTCAGAAACCCTAATTTTTGACAGTGTACGTAGGCTAATAGTGGGCCAAGGCACGTACATACGCGTGTTGCAGTATAGGCAGGCCACGTACATACACGGTTTATAGTATAAACAGGTCGCGTACTTGTTGACAAATTGATATCTATTGATGATTAATTCCTCTTCTCAATTGGTGAAGAGATTTGCAGGCTAAGTCTTGCATTGAGAGTTGGTGCTCTTGTAGAGTTGTTTCTCTATTCAGTTGATGCTAATAAACCCCAAGGATTGTAGTCCGTAATAAAAAATAAACTTATACATATATCTTGTGTCCTTGTGTTCTTTATGGTGATGGTTTATTGATGATATTTTATGATTAAATTATAGATAATGAATATTGAGTAAGTGGTGATTGCTAACAAAGGTGTTTTGTAAAGAAGTTGTGAAAAGACCCCTACACTGATTCACCCCCCCCTCTTAGTGTGGTCGGTGAGTCCAACATATTTGAAAATTGTTATATTGAGATAAATAAATCTACAATTAGAATACATATTAACAAAAGAAATAGTATAACGATTTAAGTAAAACTACAAATTATAAATGGAACAATAAAAATGAATATAGATATATGGATTAAAGAAATAAAAAAGGTGTATACAAACATAATATATAGTAATATTATTATACCATTTAGTAATATTTATTTACCAATTTAATAAAGTGTAAGAATACTCTGTGTTAAGTGGAAATATCGTCGTTTAATTCCGTTGTACTACTTGCCCAACTATTTAATTTGTCAATCTGAGGTTCATAGGCTTACGAAGCACACACACTATATATGTAGGACTAAAGTAGAAGTAATCTAATCTAAATTGCTGAAATGAAATTAATCTAGGAAAGCATTGAAAGACTAACTAGGAAAGTAGGAAATTAATCTAGGAAAGCAATACAACATGTGAAGAGTTGAATGACAAAAGACATATGTGAGCTCACACAATAAATCAATCTCAAATTATATTACAAGAATCAAATGACAAATCATGAAAGCATGACAAATGAAAGAATACAAATCAAAGCTAAAAATCCCCTTCTAAGACTTCAAGCAAATCTAAGTCTAATCTCTCATCTCTAACCCCCCCAAAATGAAGAGATAACACTCTCTTTTATACATGAGAGTCTTGAAGATAAGATACGAGTCTCATAATTATAGATCCACTATTCTCTCAACCACTTTCCTATTATTACAAGATATGATCCCTTCAAATCCTCCACACATCTCTCACAAATCTTGGATAAGATATGCCATCAAAATCTCCACAATCTTCTCCTTTGAATATGCTTGAATGAATGTCCCAAATATTCTTCAAATCTTCAAAGCTTGAAGATGAAATTTGAATTTGAGGCTAGGTGGTAATATTTGACTTTGTTGAAATCTTCAAATATACCTGTACACATTATTATCGGACTAATCTGTAGGTGCGGACACTAACGGATCTCCCTAGATCCACCTAGATCTAGAACAAAACAAGACAGGACATGACTCTTTCCCTAAGTTTTGACCATTGAATTAGCTAGCAAGGAGGAATAAGTAACTTACCTTTGTATCGCTTCCTAGGGTCTTTGTTTCTCCTACTTCGCTCCGGTACTCTCGTGAGGTCAAGACCAAGACAACACAAACCAACCAAAGTGAAGATAACAAGATATATTCGACTGTCAACTTATGTGTATGATCAAGGAATTACACAATAAAGTAAGAATAGCTTTATGGGAAAGGGACATGTCGCTGTATCATATTAATCAAAAGTAGAAGATACAACCTGATTGCCTTGATGTCGCAAGCTTCCTTTCAGTGGCTCTTGGCTCCAACACACACACTTGCTCGATCCTTGTATGAAGAAGATCAAATTCTCTTGATAGACTTGCTAGAGTCTCCAAGCTCCTGTTCAAGCTAGGTCCTTCACACAATTCTTTCACCAATTCTCCAATGAATCTTGATTAACCTTTTCCATGAGAGTTCCATCAATATATAGGAAGAATGATATGGTTACTTAGATAAGAATGATCCCACAATATCAGGGAAACCAGTAAAAAGAATAACCATTCGAATGCCAACCCATTCTTCTAGAAAATTCCCTTCTAGAACCATCGAGAATTCATCATTTTTCAAGCTTTAGAGCAAGTTCACACCCTAGCTATGTAGTACAGTGCAAGAAGTTCACACCCTAGCTGAAGGCAGCCTACGAGAATGGGTCATTCTCGCACCCTAGTATATCAGCAACCTGCGAACTTTCTTCAAAAGTTTGTTTTCTGGGAAGAGATGAATGCCACTTTTCTCAGGATAAAGTTCTTATTAGGAGCCTGAGTACACCATCATCCATACATCATCAATATGACCAAAATCATGGGTAACAGAATGCCCCCCAAAGTATGAGGCCGGAATCAGTGACAGCCAAAATACTTTGTAAACTGAGTGTGTGTATGTCGAAAACCAGGAGCGTGCCTAATCGGAAACCTGCGAACAACCAAGCATCTGCAGAATATCATATTTAATTATGAGGTAGGCATTCCCATACTTAGATAATAGATGGATGACATTATAGACATAGGTCATGGCCACCAATCATACACTGTGGATCCACACTGTCAAAATATAGCATAGCCACCAGAAATACACTGTGGATCTATGCGAGAAAATTCAAATTGAGACGACATAGCCACAAGACATACAAAGTGGATCTATGTGTCGCAGATCATACAGATTCCATCGCAACCTAGACAAAGAGATGATATCCAGGGTATTCAATCCTGTCGCCAAAAGTAGGAATCTAACCACGTGATTACATGTGTCGAAGTCGAACATGGTAGAAACCACTTGATTACCGGTCATTGATGAAACCGTTAACAAGTGTGAGGGAAATCACCATTGATGTCAATGACTCCCAAGGTACACTAGTACAATACCTCGAATGTGAATGAATGAGGTGAAGTCGAACATCCGACGGAATCTTTCGATCAGGAGTCAATGATGTAAACCCACTGTCGAAAGCGAGGAAACCTGCCATTGAGGCATGCAAGTTCCAAGGTACCAAAGAATTTCTAAGTCTTGTTTCCGGATACTGAGCTGAAGTCGATGGAACAAAACTCATCACAGGGGGGCCTTGATGTATCCCCCATCAATGGAATGAAATGAGTAACAAATTTTGAAGGTGAAACAGAGTATGATGTAAGTTGAACTAGACACAGGGAAGGCCGACACAGAGAGAATGGACAACTGCAGATGGCCGACTCAATAGAGGTTTCGGATGAACTTCTCTTGAACATATGAACGACACGACCAATGATTTGGCAGGATTGACTCAAATACGACACAGGGAATGACCTTGTAGCAAATCGAATGAGGGACAAATGGATTTCCCAAACTGGCTTCAAATGATGAATAGGGGGTGTCATGTTTAAGAGCGACACTTACTGCCAACTAATATGAAGATGAAAACATATCCCTTTCCCAAATTTTCCCCCACCATTTCTGGCGAGTACCTCTTTATTTTTATGCAAGCTTGAGGAGGATAACATATGCTTGTTGATGTAAGCTCATCCTTCGGATGAGTCCCTTGGAGTATGTTTAATGAACCCTAGGAAGGAGTGGTTCGGTCCCATTATGGGTCTGTCGATGTTTGTTTAACGAGTCTAAAGATAGAAAACTCGAAGGTTTTTCATGATTATAGAGTTTGGAAAACACTTAAAAGAGAACTCTCTCAGTTCCTTTTTCGTAAAATAGTCTGACGAGATTGAAAAAGAGATAAATTATCGCCCACCAGATGCTTTCTTCAAATACTTTATCGAGCGTGAAAATAGCAAGATCGCTCGACTATCTTTTCATGTTTAGAGAGTCTGAAAAGAGCTTAAAGAGGACTCCATGGGGGTTCCTTTTTTGTGTAACCTCATTGAGCCTGAAAAAGTGATAAAAGTATGCTCGATCGTGTTCTCATGTATTTTCAAGCGTGAGAACGGACAAAGATCAAGCTCGAGGTTTTATACAAAAACCATAAAAAACAATCAAAACATGCGATGGAAAAAGAAAAAATTATATCCGCATCCCTGTATATGAACATCGAAGTCATTACGCCTACAAAAGTTACACTCAAAAGGACATTAGGGTTTAGGCATTAATCAATAAATAATTATAAAAAATTCAAATAACATGGTAAAAGTAAATATAAAGAAATAAAAACTCTTTTTACCATATCATTTTCACTTTTCACTATTTGAACCCAAAAACCCCTCTTTTACCCTTGAAGTTTGGCGTCAGACTGCGGGAGTTACGAGCATCCATTCGATGAGCCGTCAGTGACAGTGAGGTAGGCTCTTTGTCCTCTACTCTTTCATGGTTTTATTTTGCATTTTCATTGGTTAAAAACTCATTTTTGGGTTGGTTTTGTGAGCCCTACTTGCGCTCATCCATTCTCGCAGGTGGGCTACACGGGACCTGCGAGAATGGGTCATTCTCGTAGGTGAGCCCACAGCAGCCTGTGAGGTTCTCGCACTGTGCCTGAAGGGGACTTGCAAGAACCACAAAGCATAAAAAAGTCTTTAAGTTTTTCTCAATGAAAGAAAACCAATTTGTGAGTAGAGTTACTAATCTTCTTTTTGTGCTTCTTGTATAGGTAGTTGGCCATCAAAATGGTTCTAGAATGGTGCGAAAGGGAGCACGAAGAAGACAATTCCATTGCCAGAAATCATCTGCCCACTATTGCCTCTTTGAGAAACTGTGGCCTTTTGAAGTACTTTCATATCCCGGGCATGAGGGCCCAAGTCAGGTTATTAGAGTACCTTGTGCATATGTGGGATCCCGATCAGCAGGTATTCCATGTAGGGGTCCACACACTGTCATTAGATATTGAGGACATTTACTTTTTGACTGGACTGTCACAGCGGGGGTACCACGTGAGCCTGACTGGTAGCAGAGGTGGTGGGCTACCCATGAGTGAGTACTGCCGCATACACTGTGTTCCCGAGGCAGAGAGGAAGAAAGGGAAAGTAGCTATTTGGGGGGTACGTGATTTGAACCTCCGTACTATCTTGTTTACCATAGCTCGGATGGATGGGAGCTCCGCTCCTCACATGGCGCTACAGATTTACTTCCAGTATGCTATAGAGTGTACTGAACCTCGGGTTTTCAACTGGGTAGATGCTGTGCTTCGTAGTATGAAGAAGCAGTTAACCAAATGCAGACGAGGCGACCTGAAGCAATTTGGGTACGGATATTTGTTGGTGTCCTTCTTTCTCGAGAGGGTTCCATTACTGAGGCTGTAGGTTGAATGGAATCTGCCAGCTCCTACATATCCAAGAATGCTGAGATGGTGTCAGCTCATGGCCCGACACGTAGCTGGACCAATTATCAGGTATGATGATACTTTTTTCGATTGGCTGCGACCACAGATGTTGATGGTCGATGACTATGCTTATGCCGGGTTGGATTTTCGAGGAGATCTAGACTTAGTCCTGCCGGAGGATGCTTAGTGGGGGGAACTTGGTAAGAAGTGTTATCCACATTTTTGGTTATCGAGATGATATTATGATTATGTCATGATAATGGAAGATCAAACTCTTCATTAAGAAATTTTTCCTGAAGAAGGTTACACTTGTCATTTTCTCAAAAATCATATTTTGACAATAGTCCGCAGGCTGCATATATACTCTCCTGCGAAAATCCTTCATTTCCGCAGGGTGAATTCAGCTTGACTACGAACTTTCCGCACTGTGTCAATGGTTAGGGTGCAGACATGTTTCTAAAGGAGGAAATGAATAAGTTCTCGATCCTTCTAGAAGGAATCTTCTAGAAGGGTGAGTTGGAGTTCGAATGGTTGGCAAAATACTGACTTTCCAGATATCTTGG
>ML787616.1:265624-280006 GCA_009831015.1 Picea engelmannii
ATTGGAGCAAAGCAAGGAACAACAGAGATTAAAGGAGAGCGTTCATAAGGTATGTCCACCATCCATTTCTCTTAGTTCATTCAATATTTAGATCTAGGGAAAGAGTAGTATTCTGTTACGGTTTGTTCCAGATCCAGGTGGATATGGGGAGATTGGTCTGTGTCCGCACTCATGAATTTATCCATAAACAAGAAGCACACACATTTTTTTTTCTTTTTAAATGTTTTTGTGCATTTTGATCATATGCAAATGTTTTTTTTTTATTTGTTCATCCAAAGACTAAATACCAGATTCGTTGTTGATGACACAGATGTGGGACCTTACCGACCTCCTGGTACTTCTCCCATTCAGCGGCGATGAGAGGTAGCGCCAACACCACAATACGTCGAGGATTATCAAGTAGTGGAACAAAACCTAGAGGGCTTGACCGCGGATATTCCAGACATGCCTCTTGGAGAGGTTCCACGACGCGATCAACGCCATACAGTAGGAGTGTCAGAGTCCATGGGCCGACTGCTCTGTAGGGTTACTCACGTAGTCGTGTGTTACCGTGAACGTCATCCATGACGTCACTTTGTAGAAGCTATGAGCTTTAGATTTTGACATTTTGGTCTTTGGACAAAACTTTTTTGTAAAAACTCTTTTGATCGTTATATATACAGACAACTTCTACCTGTTTATCTTATGTTGTGTGAAAATTGATGTGATTGATTTATAGATGATCCAAATGTCTATCTAATACATAATTAGCTAATGCATCAGTTAATGTATTTAGACATCTAGGACTATGTTTATATTCGATATAATTAAAATAATGTTCCAAGAGGCGAATTCGCAAATACACCCGTAACAAAGTAGGACTTCGAATAGTGTAGACATTACTTAACTGTAGTACTACAAGTTGTGAATCGAGTCGCACAACCAAACGACGGATTCCAAGCGAGATAGCATCAATCAACAATTCGATAGTGGTGCTATACTCTGCAATATTGTTGGTCGCACGACCGAGACACACACCTTGTAAGGAGACAAGTTCGTTTGTAGGGGCGTAAATTGCCCATGCAGCGGAAGCAAGATTCTGAGTACTATGTCTAGCGCCATCAACGAAGCCAATGTAGGGTAGCGAAGACTCCAACATCTGGAAATCAAACACAATGTCACATAAGGGTAGAGACCAGATAACGACGAAAGCAAGCTATAGTAACACACAAGAAGTATGATACAATAAAAATACAAGTACTTGTGCACAGGTGATCTTATGCATAGTACTTCTTCAAGTACAACCCATTTCTGGGTTCACTTAAAGGGATACCATCATAATCTACTAACTCATAGGCTCCTTTTTCCAAAGCTCATCTAACGATATAAGGACCTTGCCACATGGCTTCGAATTTTCCAGCTCCTAGCACATCTCAATCTTGTTTGTAGAGGAGAACGAGATCTCCTTCAGAGAAAACGCGAGGCTTGACATGTTTGTCGTATTGGGCCTTGACATGTTTTTTCTGAGTTTATATGACTAGGGTAGCATCGTGTCGAGTTTCATCTAATCGCATAAGATACAATAGATGTTCTTCCTCAGCAGAAGTGTTGGGTAGGAGTTCAACAACTAGTTTTAAAGAGGGTATCTCGCATTCAATCGGGAGAATGGCTTCCAAACCATAGACTAACCGGAAATGTGTAAACCCAGTAGCGGACTGGACGGATGTCCGGTTAGCCCACAATGTCGAAAAAAACATTGTGTGCCAACTTGTTTTGTGAATCCCTATCATTCGTCGGAGCATAGTTATGAGAACTTTATTAACTGCTTCGACTTGGCCGTTGGCTTGTGGGTAATAGGGCGTTGAGTTTTCATGGCGAAGACCCAACTTTTCAGTAAGTTTGGACATCATGAAGTTTCAAAAGTGGCTACCGTGATCAGTGACGATAGCCTGGGGAACACCAAAACGAGCTATGATGTGATTAAAAATGAATAATGCTGCAGTCTTTCCAATGTTGTCAAATGTCGGCATCGCCTCGACCCATTTCGTAATGTAATCTACGACTACTATGATGTATCCATGCCCCCTGGCTGAGTGAGGGTGACATGTCATGAAATCGATGCCCCATTTCGCAAAGGGACCAACAAAGACCACAGGGTGGAGAGGAGCGGGATGCGACCGTATCTTGTTATTATAGGTTTGGAAAGCATGGCATTTTTGAACGACGATTATGCAGTCGTTAAATAAAGAAGGCCAAAAATACTCTGCTCGTAAGATCTTCTGGGTAGTAGCATACCCAGACATATGACCACCACAGGCTCCAGAATGGCAGTCATTCAGAGCTCTCTCGGCCTTGTCGAATGTGAGGCAACGTAAAAAAACGAAGTCAATCCCCCGACGATAAAGAGTATCCCTGAGGATAATATATTGACGAGCTTGGTATTGTATTCGATGTCACTCAGTATTAGACAAAGTTGGCCGTAAAGTTTGGGTTTAGAGATAGATAATGATATCGCCATACCAAAGATCATCAGTGCTGATGAGGAAAAGGGATTCATCGGGTAATGAATCAGCTGATACATTTTCCGTTTCAGAATAGGGAAAGTCACATATCAACTCAACGAACACTAAGGAATTCTTAGACTTGGCGCATTCGAATTCCAAGTCAAACTCCTAGAGTATCACAATCCATTTGGAGTATTTTCCCCCTAGCAATTGATGTGTAAGAATGTGTTGCATAGGGTTGCAGTTAGAAATCACTGTAGTCTTGTGTGAGAGGATATAATGCCGGAAGCGTTGGACGGCTTGGACGGCAGCCAAGGCTAGTTTTTCGACATGTAAATACTTGATTTCGGTAGGTGTTAGACTTCGACTCAAGTAGTAAATCACATGTTCATCGTTAGCATCATCCTCTTGGACGAGAACCATACCAATGGTGTAATCTGAGGCAGCAAGGTAAAGTAAATAATCGCGACTGTAATCGGGGGGAAAAAGAAGCGAAGCATGCGTTAGGGACAATTTAAAAGCTTCGAAAGAATTGTTGGCGATGGTATCCCACACGAACTCGGACCCCTGTTTTAATAACCGTGTAAATCCACGAGTTATCTCGGCATAATTTGAAATAAAACGACGAAGACAGTTTGCTTTCCCTTGCAAACTTTGCAACTGGCGAAGTGTAGAAGGAGGAGGGAGATTAAGGATTGCTTCAACCTTTAAAGGATCCACCCGGATCCCTCGATGTGAAACGATAAAACCGAGAAGGCGCCCAGATTCCACGCAGAAAACACACTTATGAGGATTCAAACGTATACGGTAGAATCGACAGCGGACGAAAATGGCTTGGAGGTGGGTTGGGTGATCGACTCGGTGCATGGAGTGAGCGGGTAAATCGTCCAGATATGGTTGGATGATGTGTTTGATATCATGGAAAGCATAAGACATAGTGCGTTGAAAAGTGGCGCCAATGTTCTTGAGACCGAAAGGGAGTTTTCGATAGGCAAAAGTACCCCAAGGAAAAATAAAAGCAGTCTTATATTGATCCTTGGGAACAATGTTGATTTAATTATAACCGGAGAAACCATCCATGAGAGAGAAGATTTCACTTCCGTCGCAATCGTCGACAATCTGATCGACGAAGGGGGTAGGAAAGTTGTCTTTGGGACAAGCTTTTTTGATATCCCTATAATCAATGCATACACAAATTGTGCCTTGTTTCTTGTCGATCAAGAAAAGATTGGAAACCCAGTCAGTGAGGGCCACCGGATAAATAAAGCCAGCTTTAAGAAGTTTCTTGACTTCGAGTTTGATAGCAGCCGCTTTACGTGGGTGAACAGGACGAAGGCGTTGCCGGACGGGTTTAGCGTCAGGGTATATCTTGATCTCATGTATCACAATCTCAGGGTCGATACCTGGCATTTCTTCATAGCTCCAGACGAAGATGTCACAAACTCTTTGAAAAGGGATGTGTATGTGACGACTTCCTCAGAAGAACATGAAGCTCCGATATGGACATTTTCGACAATTCCAGGTTTGAAGGATATGTCAAGGGGAATAGTGGGCGAGATATTGCTCAAGTTCCCTTCGAAAAACACATCACGTGTTGATCTGGGAATGGTGGATATGACGACGACAGTCGATGGAGTCGATATCCATTGGTAGTTCGCAATGGTATGTTGCTCCAGAAAGAGGATGGAACGATGATGTCCATCGTCCCAAGGGGTGTCCTCCATGACAAACATGATCATCTCGTCAGTGGGAAAAATGACATGGAAAGGATCTGGAGATAACTCACCAAGAGAGGGGGTAGAAGGGGTTGCCGATTGAATGGCCTGATAGGCGGATTCAACTAGACTTAATGGCATTGCGTCGCCGTAATGAAGATGATCTCCAGGGTCAGGTACTATCCAGGGGTCGTGAGACGCAGGAAGTTCATGAATCAAGGTGGAGATCATGTTGATTGAAGCCACGGACGAGCATGGAACATCGGGCGGTGGAATGGGGAAAGTACCCATTAACAAAGAGTATTTTATAAGGCCTACACCAACGTTCTCATAACCCGGTGGGGTTTTAGCGATGAACGGTACATTGCCATTACGGGTATCAGAGTTAAAGAAGGCTAATTGGTTGATAGTGACGACCTTCCCTTGATGTGGGAAACGTACCACACGAAAAAGGGTCGACACAATGGCGTGCATGGAATCGATCCAACTGCGGCCAAGCAGAAGATTGCAATCAAGGGGAGTGTCGAAGACTTCCACTTCAACTTGGACCGTTTTTCCTTCTAGCGTGATGGGCAATGAAGGAAGGACACCGTAGGGCTTAAAACTGGAGCCATTGAAGGCTTTGAGAGTGTTCTAGGATTCGTTCAGAGGGGGAGAGCCAATGGCTTTCCAACAAGTAAGAGACATGACACACGTCGAGGCACCCTCGTCGATAACGGTTCGACAAATGTTTTTGTCGGAGACAATTACTTGGATCTGGAATGCGATTTGAGGGGGTAACCTTGGAATGTGATTTTCCAAGTCAAAGATTATTAAATTCGTATCCGTCAGGTCGATTCCACCGATAGCTTTCAACAGTGCCTTCCGTTGTGAGGGACAACTCTGAAGGACTTCGAGGGCTGACATCGTAGAAGGTGCTTGGGCTAGATCTTCAACAATGCTGTAGTTCTGGGCAGCACGAGCATGAGGATTGAAAGTCGATTTCCGAACGACGCCCTTCGGGGGGGTCATAGAACTGTGTTGAGGCTCGGTCGTTCGAGATGAAGAGGACCATTGGTAGGTGGAGTCGCGGGAGAGGGTTGTATCGAGGAAGGAGGTAGATCATCAACCTTTTCTTTAGATGGAGAAAAATCTTTGGCTCGAGTGGTGAGTGCAATATCGTTCTGCTTTGAATCACCAGTACACATCAATACATAGGACGTAGTAGAAGATGAGGGTTGGTCATGAATGACCAATTGAGCCTGTTGTTGAGATGGGAAGGGTTGGGACAAAATGGCTGGAGCAGGAGGTTTTGGAGCTCCGTGAAGGAATTTAGTAACCTCGGTGCGTCATGGACAATCCTTCATGTAGTGATCATCACCACATATAAGACAAGGGTATTGTGGTTTGCGCTTATCCCGATTGTCAACAGGTGTGGTTTTGGTTCATTCTGCTTGAGAAGTATTTATGCCCTCCTTATTCTTACCTCTTCCCTTTTTGGATTTGTTTTTACTGGATGGGGTAGATTAAACTGCATTGACCTTAGAAGTCTTGTCAGTGGGAGGGGTAGGAGACAAAGCATTTTGAACATTAGAAGAAGCAGGTTTGGGGTTGACGCTTGAAGCAGAATGTGGTTGGGCCTGGAAAGTGCCAATCACACCGTCGGCTGCATGAGAAGCAACTGGAGTAGTTGAAGTGGCAGAAGTGGAAGGACGAGGTAAGTCAAGTAGTAAGTCGTAAAGGGTACCCGTTTGTGAGTAAACAAGATCAAGGTATTGAGCACGACTTATGGACTGCTCTTCGGTGACTACTCCACCCATGGCGATGTCACGACCGATGTCATTCACAAATGATTTTGTGAACCATTCTACCAGCAACTGATCAGGGAGTTCGAGTTTGATGAGACGTCGTATCCTTTGCCATTCATGAATGTGGTCAGATATATGAGTGGCTTTGCTTTGTTTGAAAGAACTCAAAATCTCAGTCCCTGTTTCATAACGGATCGGTAACTGGTAGTGAGTGAGGAAAGCCATAGCTAGGGTGTTGAAATCAACGAAAAAACCTCGTGGTAATTCTATATACCACTTCGCAGCAGAACCTGTGAGGGTTTGTTGAAAAAGACGTAAATGAATAGAGTCATCCATCAACAAGTTGGATGAACACCAGTGGTGAAAACTCATGACGTGATTGTTCGAGTCCTCTCCCGCTTTGCCGTCGAATTTAGGAATATACGAGGGTAGTTTGGCTGGTGTAGCAGGCCATTGGGGAGAGTGACGAATTGGATCATTTAGAATCCTTGTCAAATCCGAAAGATCCAAAGTGGCCAAGAAGGGTAACTGTCGATTCACCTGCGGGTACTAGTGGCTTTGGGGAGGAAGCCCCGTTGGAAAACCGGTAGGACCGTAAGAAATCTGCATATAATGTGAAGACCCAGGCATATTTGGTGGTGGTTGGAGAGGATAGTAGCTCATGGGATTGTATCCTTGAACAGGTACATGAGTTTGAGCATTCGGACCCCAAATAGGATTAGGCGTACCTGGATACGGTTGGCCTATATTAGGGGATGGAAACTGCTGCTCCCCAGTCTATTGAGGAGGATGTTGTATCAACTGATTCCAATACTGGGCCAAGGATAGAGGTATATTTTGTCCATAATTTGGGGTCGGTCCTCCTATCGAAGGTGGTGTCCCAACCAAGATTTGCGTTCCAATCGAGGGTTGTGTTCTAATTGGGATGTGCTCGGTAAGAGGAGGTTGAGTCGTACCACCTTGTCCACCAACGAGAATCTGATAGTTTGGTGTAAAGGATGGAATAGTGCCACTAGGATTAAGACTGCCAGTGGAAGACAATAAAGGTCTTCCAAAAGGAAATTGAGGGAGTGTCTGAATAAAACTGAGAATAGAGTGCCCAGAAGAAGAGGGACCACCAGGAGAGCCGGATGGGGTTTGTGGGGGAGTTGAAATGGAAGCATTCAACGCATGGTATCCGGGCGGTAGTGTTGGGGTGATACTGGGCATATGCAGTGTGTTGATGGGGGCGAGACTAACCGCATTAATCCCGGTGTGAACACTCTTAGTGTTTGTGGGACGAGCCATATTGATGGGGATGGTCAAGATGTGGTCAGATTGTGGGGCGTCAAAAGATGGTGCTATCTCGGGGTTGGAGATTTCAGAAATCAGAGGGGATCCTGGACCAAAAAGGTCCTATCGAAAAACACCCATAGACCAAAAAGGATCTTGGCCTTCGATGCCCGGAAAGGGTCCAACCGATGATCCAGAAGACGTAACAACTAATTCTCTGGAAGAATTCAGTCGCATAAATGGTCGCTCAGAATCGGGGTGAAGTTGAAAGTCCTCTCAAGTATTGGTAATTCGGAAATGTTCTAGAGAGTCAGTTCATTCCACTTGTGGCGTGGTGACATCTTGGACTTCACTCTGCCGAGGAGAGCCCTTAGGTGAACTTGTAGGCAAGGATTGAGAGCCTTCAGGATGCTCTGGAGATAAACCCCGCATTCTACATGAATGATGTGGAGGAGCTATTGTAAATGAATGAAAAACTTACAAAGAAACTCGGATGGTCAACTTTGGGAAACAAACAACACGCGCTAGTAAACAAAATCTAGGAAAAAATATCAAGCAAACAATACCTTCTAATTTCGAAGTCACTAGTTGGTGATGAAATCCAATGTTGTAACAACGAGACAAGAAGGGGTTGGGCTAGGGTGGAAAAGTTACGCTGACGACCTGCTTAATGGACTTACACCCTGGTGCAAGCTCCCACACATAATCGTGGGTATACCCTCCAAGGAGCCCGAGTGAGTTTGGCCAACATCGATTCCAGGTACCGTGAAGACTTGCCCCTTCACAGTCACCTTGTGTAAGAACCTATAAAGATAGGCCACTAAGGTTACCACCAACAACAATAAAGCCTGGGTGGACAGTCGACAGTCCGATCCACATGCAAGGGCAGGGTATCTATCCCGAAATCAACTCAAAAGGCTTCCACTCATCATTGTGGGTATACCTCCGAGTGACCCCTGTAATATGTGCAATCTCTACACCGATATCAACAAAGCAGGGTGAGTAACTCTGTCAATATCAATGCGACCTCGTGCTTGACCCTTGTGTGAGAAGGGCTTCCTAGGACAAGATGTTGTAAATGGAATTTGAAACTCCTTAACACAAGATGCTATTTTGTGTTTTGTGCTTTGGAGAGTGTATCTCTCCGCCTACTCCAAAGAGATAGCCTAGATAAATGTTGGTGTAATAGAGCCCTAAAAAAGAGTTACTAGTTAAATTTTACGATTGCGCAATGTTATTAGAGGCTGTTGTTACTCAAAGGAACTGGAGATGAAACTGATGTTGTATGAGACTCTGACCCAACAATGCATAGATAGGCATGAAATATATCAATTTTCGTTCAATGAATCCTATGTAAGGGAGGGAAAGAGAAGTTTTCCGGATCAAACTTGAACTACGACACACAATTTCCTTTAAAATGCAATTGCAACGAATCACACATTAATAACAATTCTCTATTGTTTCTTTTTCAATCATTCCAACAATTGATTTTCAATACTTTTAAGACGAAAATGATTTTGAAAGAAAAACATTGTTCACTTTTCAAAAAGGACCTACACCATGATGGTGAGAGTGAAGAAAATCAAAAACCAATGAACAAGCAATAGATAAAAACCCAAACCAATCTTTCAATGGAAACAAAAATAACAAGCAAACCAAACTAGTCTTTTCAATTGCATGAGAAAAGTGATTTTTCAAAAAATGAACGAATGATAAAGACAAAGAAGCTCAACTTTCTACCGATCACCGGTTCTTAACTAGGAAAGCACACTCAGATTCCAAAATCAGAGAGTATATCCTCGCAAAGAGAAGTCAAGAAACGAAAGTCGAGAATAAAGTGACAGGAAGAGCCTTTGATTTCCTAAGACTATTCGTGTACAAAAACGAAGACAAGAAAACATCAACCAATAATCCAAGAAGCTCTTGTTAGGCACCTATACTGATCTGGGCAGTTGATCATGCCAAAGTCTTAAAGAAAAAATTAAAAAAAAAAGGGTTCGCAGGCTGAGAGTATTACACAGTGCCAGAATAGGTGATTCTCGCAGGTGGGCTTTGAGCAGAGTGCGAGAACCTCGCACTGAACCTAAAAGCAGGATGCGAACTCAGCATGTTCTCGTAGGTCACTATGGAGTGCAGTGCGAGAATGTCTAAAACTAATCAAATTTTTGGCAAAAGACACAAAATTTGAAGAGGCCTATGGACCCAGAGGGTATACCAGGGTATCCTGAAGACTCAGAGATTGATATGAATGGAGAAAGGTAATGCAAGAGAAAATGGCCAAGGAAAAATACCAAAAACCACAAAGAAAATGGGTTATATCCCCAGCGGAGTCGCCAGTTTTGTTATCGAACTAATCTATAGGTGTGGACACTAACGGATCTCCCTAGATCCACCTGGATCTAGAAAAAAACAAGACATGACATGACTCTTTCCCTAAGTTTTGACCATTGAATTAGTTAGCAAGGAGGAATAAGTAACATACCTTTGTATCGCTTCCTAGGGTCTTTGTTTCTCCTACTTCGCTCCGATGCTCTCGTGAGGTCAAGACCAAGACAACACAAACCAACCAAAGTGAAGATAGCAAGACATATTTGACTGTCAACTTATGTGTATGATCAAGGAATTACACAATAAAGTAAGAATAGATTTATGGGAAAGGGACATGTCGCTGTATCATATTAATCGAAAGTAGAAGATACAACCTGATCGCCTTGATGTTGCAAGCTTCCTTTCGGTGGCTCTTGGCTCCAACACACACACTTGCTCGATCCTTGTATGAAGAAGATCAAATTCTCTTGATAGACTTGCTAGAGTCTCCAAGCTCTTGTTCAAGTTAGGTCCTTCACACAATTCTTTCACCAATTCTCCAATGAATCTTGCTTAACCTTTTCCATGAGAGTTCCATCAATATATAGGAAGAATGAGATGGTTACTTAGATAAGAGTGATCCCACAATATGGAAACCAGTAAAAAGAATAGCCATTCGAATGCCAACCCATTCTTATAGAAAATTCCCTTCTAGAACCATCGAGACTTCATCATTTTCCAAGCTTTAGAGCAAGTTCGCACCCTAGCTATGTAGCACAGTGAGATAAGTTCGCACCCTAGCTGAAGGCAGCCCGCGAGAATGGGTCATTCTCGCACCCTAGTATATTAGCAACCTGCGAACTCTCTTCAAAAGTTTGTTTTCTGGGAAGATATGAATGTCACTTTTCTCAAGAGAAAGTTCTTATTAGGAGCCTGAGTACACCATCATCCATACATCATCAATATGACCAAAATCATGGGTAACACACATCATAAAACTCATCCAACCTTGAGATATAATGAAAGTATGTTAATTTCTAATATTTAATCACAAATTCACTTATAATACTAATATGAATAAAGTGGAAAATAATAATGTGAAGCCCAAATGTATTTATGAAAATAGTATAATAAAAGGTTAATGGGACGATGGAATGTAATGAATAATGAAGGAAAATGTGGATGAAAATACGACATTTCTGAGGCCCAAGACTTTGCAATCCTTTTTTTTCAAAAGAAAAAACATAGTACATAGCAATGGTAATATAATTTACAAACCAAGTTTAAGAACATACTGTTGGACAACTGAGAGGGGGGGTGAATCAGTTGTTACCGTGCTTAAACAATTATGCTTCTTTTAAAATATTTACAAGGCACTCAATGATGGTCACAATAATGCAGAGAAATAAACAAAGGCACATTCAGGATTAGTCACATATATGAGAAAGACAGAGACAGATAATTCCCGAGGAAACCCATATAGGGTAAAAATCTCTTTTTCTTTATATGATAAGTATTATCTACATTCTTTACATTATCATACATATGAGAACCAACTCATTGTGAGGCTACAACCTCTATTTTTGCAAGCTACAACTTGCTGAGAGAACCAACTCTCTGTTTTCTCTAGCACCCACTAGAAGGAAGCACCAACCCCCTGGTTTCTCTAGCACCAACTAGAAGGAAGCACCAACTCCATGGTTTCTCTAGCACCAACTATAAGGAAGCACCAACTCCCTGTGTTCAAGCACCCACTTGAAACTTTGAGGACACCAGTCCTCCCTAGCACCTCCCAACCACCCTGGTATATAAATTCCTTGTTACTAAAACTTATTACAGTGATATAAAGTTATTCAATGGCTTACCAACCTTGTCGCTGTTCTGTTACACTACTCTGCTCTGTCTGCATCAGTGTCTTCTGCACACCTCTAGCACTTTCTTCTCTTTTACCTCTTATGCTCTATGCTGCATATCCCTTCAATGCACCATTCCTCGACTATGCATTTCTGCTCCTGCGTTCTGCCTCCTTGTCCACACCTGAATTCTCCTACACAGCGACAACCCTTATCTCTTCTTTTTTCAGCATTCTTATAGTCTCTGTTATCTTTGTGCATGCAATATTCGCAATGCCTCTGCATGCTCACTCTATGCCAAATTCCTCCACAACTCGAGTGCTCTGTCTGATCATCATCGTGACTCTTCAGCTTCTCTGGTGGTTCCCACCATGCGTCCAACATCACTGGGTGTTCTGCTGAGATTCCTCAACCTCTCTGGTAGTTGAGACTCCTCGTCTTCTTTGGCACAGTCGAGCTTATGCCTTCTGTTTCAGTTACAGACGTCAATGCTCATCCATATGTCAATCCCTCTGAGAATCATCTTCCTTCACTGGGTGAAGCTTAGAGACTCTTCATCTCCTCTGGCGATCACACAGAATTGTCTTCGAGTCCTCTGGCAGAAACCATCAGTGGTTTTTGGCAGTTACACTGTGTCGTGCTACAGTAGCCCTCCGATCTTGTTCAAATTCACCTACACCGTTGGATTGATTCCATGGGATCTTGCATTCATTTCAGCATTTTGGCATTCGGAAATTCGACATTCGTGTGACCATGCATCTCGACATTCCCAGTCGCGATCCCCGAAATGGAGCTTGGTTTCTCTAGCTCTTTCCTCCATCTCTCGCTGATGTGACCAAGGGCTGTGACCACAACCTTATGCATAAGGCGCTTTCACAATTTCACATTTCGTGAGTCTGGAGATGAGGCATCTCGACTCTCCAAGTCATGATCCCCAAAACCTCGAAATGGCATGGGATCAATGGTCCCAATCAACACTTGATCTGACGGCTCAGATCATTTCGCGATTTCGCATATCACGATTTCGACATTCCTGTGGTGAATTTTCTTGATGCTTCCAACTCCCTATCCGCGAAACTTTGAAAGGGAGTCGGATCAATGGTCCACATAACCCCCTGAGATGGATGGTTGATGAGATTTCAGCGTTTTTCATTTCATGATTTCGGGACTCCTGTGGTAGGAGTTCTTGACATCTCCATTTCCCGATTTTTGAAACTCTGAAGTGATGTAAACCTGCTGACGTAACACATGGATTGACCCGTGTTGAATAACTGCCACATGTCACTCTGATTAGTGACTTACATGTGCCTAAAATGTTGAATCATCTTGACACTTGTCATTGCCTGGTTGTGCCACATGTTCTTAGCTGATGTGGTTTGCTGACATGTCTTGTTTCGGGATTTCGCATTTCGGCACTTCGGGACTCCTAATGTTGAGAGTCTCTGACTTCTCCATCTCCTAATTTTCGAACCTCCGAGATGGACTGGGATCAACTGTCCTAATCAAACCTTGATCTGACGGCTCAGATTAAGTCGCGATTTCGCATATCGCGATTTCGGGATTCCTGTGGTTAATATTCTTTGACATCTCCACCTCTCGATCCGCGAAACTCCGAAATGGAGTTGGATCAACGGTGCAGATCACATCTTGATCTGACGGCTGTGGTTAAGTCATGATTTCACATATCGTGATTTCGAGAGGTTAGGGAACCCCGTTCCTTTGACTCTCCAGTCAGGGAAATGATGATCTTTCCCCACGTGTTCCTCTTGGATCAACAGTCAAGATTTTATCGTGATTTCGCAACTCCATGATCCTTCATTGTGTCTGATCAACGGTCCATATTTTTCCTCGATCCAACAGTCGAGATTATATCATGGTTTTTCATATCGTGATTTCGCGAGTTGAAAGGTTGGAGCATTTCATTCCTTTGACTTTCCAATGAGCGAAATGTTGATCTGTGTCCACGTGTCCTGCCTGAAGATGGATGGTCCTCCTTCTTTCAGGATTTTTTGAGCCCGCTACTCCTTGCACTTTAAAGAACGTGCAGGTTCCCCTTGATCCAATGATGGCCGGATCCCGCGCTTGGATCTAATTCCTGAGATCTGTCCTCCTCTTCAGCGCGCTCTTCTTGTCCACATTGAGATCTGACAACCATCGAGAATTCTGAATTGTTGATCCAACGATCACGGTTGCTGCTCTTCCCCGATTATCACTGCGCTGCTAATCATTGCTGCTGTACTCAAGCCATCATCACTGCTGTACTTGCCATCAATGACAAGCATATGCTGCCTGTAAAACATGCCAACAATCTCCCCCTTTGTCATTGATGGCAACTAAGGCACCCAAATTCTTTTCTCCCCCTTTGACATCAATGTCAAAGAAGAGACATGCTCCCCCTGAGCTGTTGCAGTAATTTTATGAGGCATTAGATATTCAAACAATACAAAACTCCCCCTAACAAGATGGACTCTTTTAGGTGTGAAACGAAATGACACCCAACTTCTGTCTGAGATATTCAAAAGGTGTCTTGGCTAGGGGTTTAGTAAAGATGTCTGCAATTTGTTATGTAGTGGGAATGTAATGGACCTGAACAGTCTGATTGGTGACCTTCTCTCTCAGAAAATGATATTTTACGGGAATATGCTTGGTCTTGGAGTGGAATACAAGATTTTTAGACACACTGATGGCACTAGTGTTATCACAATGAATTGGGATCGGTGCAGTGTATTTTACCTCTAAGTCTGCAAGTGTCTGAATCATCCATAATACCTGAGTGCAACAGGTAGAAACAACAATGTACTCTGCCTCTGTGGTTGATAAATAAATGGAACCTTGCTTTTTACTAAGCCAGGATACTAAGGAGTCACCCAGGAAGAATGCTCCTCCACTGGTGCTTTTTCTCTCATCAACACAGTTTGCCCAATCTGCATCTGAATAAGCAGTCAACTGAAGATTTTGATTTCTG
>ML787617.1:0-14246 GCA_009831015.1 Picea engelmannii
GCGCACCTTGTTGAGGAGTCTCACTTGTAGAGGATAGGCGCACTCTAGAGGAGAGGAGGGCACAAGGCAAGTGAGGGCGCACACTACACTTGTGTTTTTGCTAGAGGAGGGGTGCACTTGAGCTTAGTGTGCACCAAGCTATGGAGGGAGGCACTCTTGTGTAAGGGGTAAAAGACCAAGGGCAAAAGCAAAGGCAAAGGAAAAGGTACAAGGGAAGAGGACCAAAGGCTAGCAAAGCAAGAGGGGTGCACCAAGGCAAAGGGTGCCTTGCTTCAAGAGGCTAGCAAGGACATCTTCAAGGGACCCCAAGGCTTCCGAGAAGGGTTGCTATTGTACCAGGTTCACTTGTATATGTTTTCCGTGTTGTACTTTTTGCTTTGTGGCCTTCTATATAAATCTACTCCAAACTGGTTTTCCCCATGGGGGTTTTTCCAGGGTCATGTTGACCAAAAACATATGTGTCGATTTCATATGTGCTTAGAACTGTTAGATCAGCATTTAGAGTTGTAAAGATTGAGAGGAGTGTTATGTGTTTTGAGTATTATTGTATGTGCTAATCATTGGTATGAAAAACACTTGCAAGGGCACCTCAAAAGGATACTTAACCACAAAAATTATCAGCAGAAAGTTACTAAACAGTTTGCTGTCCTAAAAGACAGCAAAGGACAGTTTTGGAAGTTCAAACTTAGAGCTAAAATCTGATCAAAGACAGATCAGTTTTAGCAGCCTGATAGTACCTCAGTTCTCTTCACACCAGTGGTGCAGGGAGCATCATCTTCCTCAATGAAACACACACAAGTTTCAAGGCAGGCCTGGGAGGGTGAACAAACAATTATGCAGAACTCTTAGCTTTGAAGTTGCTTATAAAACTGATAGCAGATAAAGACGTGCCCAATGTTCAGGTTTTTGGGGATTCTTCAGTAGTAATTCATTGGATGAATGGGAGGTTCAAGATGGGTAATCTGGTTCTAAGTCCTATCTTTGAAGAAGTGAAAAGAATTGACATCAGTTTTTATCTCAATTTCTTTCTTTCATGTCTACAGAGAGCTCAATTCTGAGGCTGATTCCCTTTCAAAAGAGGGACTCCAGTAGGCTGCTGAGACTTGGATGGTGAAGGAAACAAAGGATGGAACAGTTGTAAATGAATCCATCTCGCCTTTTAGTTTCTGAACCTGCAATCAGCATAGTCCATAAGCTTTTACTGCTCATCTTTCCTCTGTTGCACTCTGCTGCTGAAGTAGACCATTTTAGGTCTTATGTTATCTGATTGGTTTTGGGTGTAGTTTTCATTTTCAGTTGCTGATGGATATATAGACTACTGTGGACATACTCTGTATATTGTATTCAAGCTCTGTGATATTTTTGGAACCAAACTTTGACAAAGATTGTGTCCTTTTTGGTATTTCAGTGAAGACTTGGTAGGCTCAGTTCTGAGACCTGTTAAGAGGCATATAAGAACTTTTTTGTGATGTTCAAAGAAATTTAATCTTTAGGGTTATTCTCGATATGCTAGAAGCATAGGCTGTATGTAATTTCTGTTCAGCTCAAATAGAAATTATGATTTTTTTCTGAGTAAAAAAAAACTTCAAAGTAAGAGTTCGAACCCTAGTGGTTGCATAGGCAAACTAGATGCAAATAATGTAATGGAACTTTGTTGTGCAGTGTTTGAAATAAAAATTTCCAATTTCCGAATTACCATTTTGAAAGCAAGTTTTCCACTCCAATTAATAATAACATGGCTATTCTTACTATAGCAAATCATTAACTAAATTTCCGGCTAAGATATTGGTAACACGAAAGCACTGGGGAAGAAAATCAAGCAGCTAGACTTAAATCCAATGCCGAAATCCCACCAAAAGCCGACACAAACAATAAATTTATCTAAAGGGTGTTCAAGTGATGGAAACCAAAAAGGAAAAAGTCAGAATCTTGACCAGAACTACCGACCTGTGCGTATCAGTGTCGTCCGTGCTGAGTTGGGCATACCCACGGTGATGCATGAAGGGGGAATTCGACAATTCAATAACAGGGCCGCTTCCGCCATGTCCGGAAGTTGAAGGCTCTGAAGATGAAGATGACGGTTTCCTCACATCACGCAAAGCATCCCTGTACTTCCTGAACAATAAAGTTCGATTGCGAGTCGCCATTTCCACCAAAAATTTATAAATTTCTAAAGTTCCCGACAGACTCCGGCACCTGACTGTCAATCCATGAAAGAAAACTCGAATTTGAAAGCTCTATGAGAGCAAAATCTGTCCATATAATATTCAAACGCCGAAATCCTGCAATTTTCCACACCAAAACGATCGAATTGTTTGGGATAAAATAACGGTTACGGTCCTGTGAATGGAACCTGACTTTGTCGATGATATGTAGAGGGCGTTTCAAGCAATTTCGGAAACTTGTTTCCGTAACCCTGCACAGGGTTCTCGCCAGCTGAAGCAAAAGGACATGTCTTCATTGAGTTATTTCCTGTTTTATTGCGAGGCAGAGAGAATTCGAATATTTGGACAAGTTGATGTGGAGGTTGAACAGGTCTCGCTCCATGTCAATCGTACAACATTGTATACGAAGCTTGGTTGGTTTTTATTTGGTAAAATTTGGTTTTTATTTGGGTGTTTTTTCTTCGATGGTGTCAACGTGGATGTTAACTTTGAACTTAATGAGAGTGGATAAAAGGGATACATACCATGCTCTTTGGAATTTATTGGGCTTTTTATAATGATGCTATATAAATTTAATGTAGTGATATATGTGTATTGAGGTAAAAAATGTGTGGTGCAAATCTTTATTTAATTTAAGGAGAGAGATTTGTAGAACCACTATCTAACAATGTGGTGGACAAGTTGTATCATCTCTCCTTGTATCATCTCTCCTTAAGTTAGCACAATGATTGTATTAACTTGATTACACATAGAGAATTTAATTGGTAAAGTATGTGTTAATTTGACACTAATTCTGAAGATGTGTTGAACATGTAGCAAAATGGAGAATATGAACATGTGCGCATAAATATATTATCATAAGGTCAATAAGATGGATTGGCGTGGAACTTAGGAATCCTCCAAAATTTAATGGGGTTGGTGAAGTGAATGGCCTTTTAAGCAACATGGAGGATGTTGTAGAACTTGAAAAAGAGCAAAGAAATGGATGTCCACGCCTTTCCTACATGAGCTTCAACATGAGCCTTCTCTTTTTCCCATCACTCCAAAACTCAATTACCTTGGTTTTAGTGAAGATGTGGGGAGGCACGTCAATGGCTCCTTCGTAAAGAGCTCTCAAGCTTAATGGTTTCTTCATGTAAATATGATGTCATTTTCTAGATAATTTGCGAGTTATTTACTTAGTGTGAGCAAGTTGTGTTAATTAAAGCTAAGTGTGAGTCTTAGGAGATTTTTTGCAAATAAATCTAGGGTATTGAAAATTCATTACATTATATTGTAATATGGAAAGAACATGATTACAACACAATGATAATAGAAAACATCTTGTGAAAAACCAAAATTATGTGCCATAATATGCAAAATTATAATATTATAAAAAATATTTAAAACTTATGTCTAAGCTACATTGATTAGGATTCGCATTTGAAATTCCCTAACCTAACACATCTCAAGTATTTCCCTCTCTCATGAAATGAAAGAAGAACATGATGGAGGAGGAGGACTTAATAGAATTACTTTGTGGAAGGAGAGGAGGAGCTAGGGAAGTCTATCTTCGGGTCGATATAGGAATTGTTATTCCAGTGACAAGACACAAAGGGATTGAATCTATGGTTGGGAGTGGAGACAAGTTTAGGTTAAAAGTCTCTACCTAAAAATTCATATACCTTCAAATCCTAATGTGACCAAGGTTTTTTCTAAAGTATTGGAGTCTTCCTTTATATTCGATAAAGTAATTTTTTTACTTAAGGAGGATATAGAAGTGAATGTCATGTCGAGCCTAAAGTCAATTGAAGGTAAAGAGGTGTGGGGGTCTAATACAAAGCTAAATGGCAAAGGTTTCAAGGCTCCTTATTTGACAAAAACATAGAGAAGTAAAAGAATTAAGGGTGCGGGATAGACTAGATGCAACATAGAATAGATAGAGGAGATGCATCCATAAACACACCTTCATTGCACATTGGAGAGTACACCTATGTTTGAACCCATAGGAGATATCACTGTAAGGAAACCTCCAAATCCTATCACCAAGCAAAAGACAAATTTGGAGGTGGAGACTTATGTTATAGCCACAACCATGGAAGAGGTTTAGGGTTGAGTTCCCTCGTTCTCGAGGAATTAATGAGAGTTTCACAAGAGAGAAGGAGCTCACAATTAGAGGCTAGGCTGACAAGAAAAAGGAAAAAATGCATGAGGGTAAAACAAGACAAGGTCAAATCGATGTTGGGTGAAGACATGAACATGGGGGAGGTTATGGCATTGAGAGAAATAGCTCTAATTGGGAGGTTTTATGGTATTATGGTGTCTAAGAAAGCTCTATATTGATGGATGTGGAAAAGGAAATTTGGTTATGTGCCAATACATAATGTTTTATCCATGGGTTGGATTCCCTTTGAATTTCAATCGGGGATGATGTGACAAAGATTTGACTAGGGAACTAATTACAAGGTTCTACTACGTTGACCTTGAGGGGATGGACCCCCAATTTTAATCTAAGACAGGAAAGGAAGATTATCACAATGAATTTGGGTTAAAATTCCAAGTATGCTTTTAGAATTATGGAACAAAAGGGTATTGAAAGCAATAAACAATAGCTTGGGGGCTTTCATAGATTTAGATTAAAAAAATCGTCAAATACATACAAGGTTGTAGTCAATATTTTAGTAGAAATGGATTTAAGGGGCAATCTTCTAGATTTAATGGAACTTGTGATAGGGAACAAGAGTTACAATTTAGTGTTGGACTATTGGAAAATCCATTTTTGTTGTGTTAATTGCCACATCCATGGTCATTTGGTAGAAAAATGCCCAAAGTAGGGAAGTAGATGGGTGTGGAAGAAGAAGATACTAGAAGTTCACAAAATTGTGGAGAAAGAAAAATTTTGAGGGGAAATTCAAATTCCATGAAGGTGGTTGGGGCAGTAGATGTAGAGTTTATAAGGGATATATTGGTTTCTTTAAAAAACTCCAAAGACAAGGTCATGGAAAATGACATAGTTGATCCAAAGGAAAATGAAGAACCAAAAGAACCTGGAAATGTTACCACTTTGTTGCCAGAACATGAAGTAGAATCCAAGCGTAAGGGGCATGTAGAAAGCGAGGAGTAGGCCTCAATTTTGAATTTAAAGGAAGAAGGTAAGCCATCAAATCTATATCCCTCTCTTTCTGAGAATTACACATCCCTTAATCATGGTCTGGTAAAAGAAATGAAGGTGAATGTAGGTCTCCTTGGGGATACCCTTGATACCTTAGAATCCCAATCCTATTTGCCAACTTCAAACTTTACTCAAGATCCAAGTTTTTCCTTTCCTTTATCAAGAAAAAATGGGTCTATGAAATCCATGTCACATGCTACTGGTCCTTCAAGTCTTAATTTAGTTTTGAGTATTTAAGGTTTTGGTGGGAAACCTTGCATGTTTTGATTGAGGTCCAAGGAAGGAGAAGCCTTTGTAGAGGATAGAGTCATATAAGGAGGCCTAGGTTTAGATCATGTCCATCGAACAAGTGTGGGTAGAAAATAGTGCATGCCCCTAACAAAGAAAAAAGTGGAAAATGAAATTATGGAAGGTAAGCAATAGATAACTGAGGGCACCCTTAGAGTAGGAATATCCTTGGGCAAAGATTAAACCATGATTATTAAAGAACCCCTCAAGGAAAGATTTGAAGAGATGTCGAAGGAGGGAGTTTTTCACTTTCAATATATTTATTAAGAATGCATCCCCCCTGGAAAATATTAAAGAAATTATAAAAATGACATCCTCTTTCCCCATGTTGATATATTAGGAGAAAAATGAAGAAGTAAGAGAAAAGGTATCAAAGGGAGAACTTAGAGCAGCAATAGAGTCTTTTCAAAAGTCCAAAAGTCCAGGTCCAAATGGATGGGCAATGGAATTTTTCCCTTAGATTTTATGAGTTGTTAGAAGAAGACATTTTGAGAGTGGTGGAGGAGTCAAGAGTATCAAGAAAAGTGTTTGGCTCTATCAATTCGACATTCATAGCCCTTATTCCTAAGAAAAACAATCCATAAGGTTTTAAGATTTTAGGCCCATATCACTATGCAACACTATCTATAAAATCATTGCCAAGGTAATAACCACAAGGCTAAAAAAGGTATTCTCAGCTACCATCTCTCAAGAGCAGTTTGAATTTTACATAACAAGTAGATTCAAGATGCAATTGGGGTGGCACAAGAGAGCCTACATTCGATAAAAAGAAAAATAATGTTATCCATGGTACTCACGATCAACCTATCAAAAGCCTACAACAAGGTAAATGGTTGTACTCAAGGCTTATGCTCATTCATATTGGGATGCATTTGCAGTTAGTGAATTGGATTATGGGATGCTTATCTTTGGTCTCTTTTGTCCTCCTTATCAATGGGTCGATTTCCCATTTTTTAACTCCCTTCAGGGGGTTTGGACAAGGATGTTCGGTGTCTTCTTTCATTTTCCTATTGGTAGTTGATGGGTTTAGTAGACTAGTAAGAGAATGCAAGAGAGGAGGCATAAAATAAATTAATATTGGCAGATCTATTTTTTTAACTCACTTACTCTCCGTACATGATGTTAAATTGCAAGGGAAGCATGCAATTATAAGGATATTTTGGATCTATATTGCAAAGCAATGGGGATGGAGGTATGTCAAAACAAATCCAATATCCTATTCAATAATATTGAGAAAGATAGGGAAGGTAGGAGCCTACGAATCCTTCCTTTTAAGGCTACCCCTTTTAATAATGGAGTCAAGTATTTGGGTTTATAGTTAAAGCCAAATGATTATAGGTTTAAGGATTGGCATTAGCTCTATGAAAAAGTGGAAAACATAGTGACTAATTGGGGCTACATATGGCTTTCTAAAGGAGGTGGACTTACATTGGTGAAATCATGTTGGAGGTAATTCCTGTGTATTGGAATTCATTAGCTTACATCCTTAAAGGCAAGCTAGAAAAAATAAGAAATAAATGCTTCATCTTTTTATGGATAGGAAAAAGGGAGAGATAAAGCATTCCCTTAGTTAAATGGAAGAAGCTAGTTAAACTAAAGAAGCTAGGTAGTGGGGATTGGAAAAACATTCATCATTTTGGTCAAGATTTGGCAAGGAAAAGCTTATGGAGGTAAATTAAAGAAGTTGTTTTATGGGAGGAAGTGATTTTTTTGAAATACATTGCTCCATGATCCCTTGAGGTTTGGATGAAAAAGCCATAAAAAAATCCATTACAAGAGGCTTTATAATACAAAAATCCATTACAAGAGGCTTTATAATACATAAGACGATAGTAAAACATTTTCCAGTAGTAGGAAAATGGTTGGCATGGAGAGTAGGGACTGGGTCAAATGTGAGGGTATGATAGGACCCTTGGATTGGTTGTGTAGGTTTGTATAGACTCCTAGGACCCATAATAATCTCTCTTAACTCAAATGGGGTTCATTTCATGGCAAAAGTAGCATATCCAAAAAAACACTTCTATTTGGAGTCAAGGATAGAAAGAAGAAAATAGGTTGGGATTACAAGGGAAAGAAGTCGAGTTATGGTCACAATATGTACATAGGCTAAAACAAAGTGTTATAAGTCTTAAGGAAGTACATGATGAGCTAGTATGGTCCAAAAATAGTTTAGGAGGTAGATTCACAATAATGTTAGGTATCAAGCTAAGTTTGATAATGAGGAAGAAGAAGATAAAAAGAGGTGGTGGACACCTATCTAGAAAATTAAGTCTCTTTTAAAGACAATAATCTTTATCTACCTTGTGACTATAAACAAAATTTTAACACAAGACAATTATTAAAACAGAGCCTTGCAATGTCTAGAGGAAGATGCATATGTTGTAAAAAATACGAGGAACAAACTCTCGTTTGTTCATAGATTGTTCCTTTACTAAAGAGGTTTGGAAAGAAATCCTTAAGATGATAGGGGATAAAGGAAAGTGTCAAGGAGCTATAGTGGAGGTAAGCATGGGTACCTAGTTCAAGGACAAGGCATTGAAGGAACATAGAGCTTTACCTTGCACGATCCTTTGGGATTTGTGATTGGCAAGAAATGACACAGTTTTCCAAAACAAGGAATTGCAGTCAATCCAGGGAGTGCATTATGAAGGGATATGGAAGCCTGGAAAAGTAAAACCCCCTAGGTGTTAGAAGATATGATTTTATTACAATGAATTCAATTGATACAATGGGGTTGATCCCCTTTTATATCATTGGCAAGGTAGTTGTGTTATCATTACAATATAACTACTTTATTTAAATATGATCTAAGTATCATTTTATTACATTACATCAAGTAAGCCTTATACTCTAACACTCCCCCCTCGTAAGGCTTATAGTACAATTAAAAAACATTGGCTAAACCATTTTTCCGATACTTCTTTTTGACAAACAATGCTTGGACTTAATAGGGCTCTATCAAGCTACCTCGTAACCCTCGTAAATGTGTATCTCTCGAGCCAAATTCCTAAGTTCTTGAAATCCACCTCCCTGAACTCTTGATTCATGAATCTCCTAAATTAAATTATTCGACAACAATCCACATGCATGTTTCACAACCCCATTATCGAGGAATAATTCCTAAGATCCACAAACTCCCGAAATATTGGGAAACAAACCATGTTAAGCATCACCTACACTTGATCCCTTCCTTGTCTACAAAGTGTGGGGCTCTTAAACCATAAAATCATTATTTGTTTTTATTGTCCTTTGTCCTAATCAGGCACAGGGGTAAAGGCTTCTCTGCCACAATTCATGTTGCCTTTTTTTTTAACTGAGATTGTCATCATTTTTTTAATCTTTCATGAGGGGAAATGGTTCATATGGGATCTCATTTTCAAACATATTCTCGAAAAGAAAATTTATGTTTAAAGTCTTCTAAAAAAAATGTGTTTTTTGTCTTTACCCCCTCTTATTTCAAGAATAAAAATTGTCTATGATTCTATATATATTTACTTTGGATAATTAAACCGAAAATTTAAAATACTTTTGAATTCTACAAACTCTTGTGTCTCAATTGTATCTTTTACGCTTGCAAGCATACCACATTCAGTCTTCTCAAAAATGTTAATTCGAGTTTCCTTCTATTTTCCATCAATGCACAAAATTTGTTATATCTTTGACCATGATCTCAAAATTACAGTGGCTTGATTATTCTCCAAATTTGGTGGCAACAAATTATATCCCAACTTTGTACTCTAGATCTCTCTGGTCTAGTACCTTGTTATATTTCTAAATATACAAGAAAACTTGCAAACATGATTAGAAACACAATCAGTGGACTTGTGTAAAAGATATGTTTTTATTACAATGAAGTCAATTGATACAAGGGGGTTGATCCACTTTTATATCATTGGTGAAGTAGTTATGCTACCATTACAATGTATCTATTTTATTTTTACATCAAGTAAGCATTATACTCTAACACTAGGGTTATCTCACGCACCCCATTAATTGATAAATCTTATGCATAGGGATATTTCAATGGAGTGTGTTAGGGTAAGCTTGGGAAAAGTAAGGTAGGAGGCATATTGTTCTTTGGGGAGAATCATAAATTATTTTTTCAGGCACAAATGAGAGAAGGAACAAACAATTGGGTAGAATTAAATGCTTTACGATTATCAATTAAGTGTGCATTTTGAGAGAGGAGTGGCCTTGGTACAAACCATGGGCGATTCCAAAATTGTGATAGATTGGAATAATGGTAAAACAACTTGTGAAACACGACTCTAATCCCTATAATGGAATGTTTAAAAGAAATAAAAGGTACTTTGACCATTTTTATTTTTTTTACGTATTTATAGAAAAGACAACTTAGACATTATTTCTCTTTCTAAAGAAGCTCTCTCTCCAAATTGCTCCATATTACAAGAAATCGAAGCTAAAGTCCAGATTAGAACCATAACCAGTGCCTTATTTGACTAGTTTCCTCCAATTGAAGGAGGGCAATTCCAAACTATGGTTAAGCTTTTTATGACTTTATATTACAATTAAAGATCGGTTAATTTCAATTGATTGTTTCATATTGAAAACCTAAAAAGGTTATGCTAATGGAAAATTCCATTTAAGTAGCATGAACAAGAGATTGTCTTTTTTATATAAATCCTAAATTGTATAATTTCAAAAGAGTTTTTTTTAATGCCACATGCACATTTGATGTATAACATCCTTTTGTGAATGAGATAGTAATTATACAATTTTTCCTTGGAAAAAAGGATTCACCTTTGAGTGGAAACAAATTACATATTGTTTTTGAATCACATTAAAATGATTATACTTATTCTCATGTGTTTTGGTATAGAATTTTTTTTATTAAATTATGTGAAGTGTACACTTAAAACATTGAACTTTTCAAAAGCTCATACACAATGTTTATCTATCGAGAACATTCTATAACATAGTTAAATTATGTTTTGTAATCATCTGTATAATTAAAAAAAAAAAAAAAGATAAAAGAAAGTCAACTTGATAATAAATAAAATTTGAAAAATAAAAATAGCATAAATCGGTTTTAATATTGGATTTGTTAAACATGGAGAGATTCAAACAAACTTGAGGTATGAGTTTATAAAATTTAATTAACTGCATTGAGATTGTTACTATTTTTTTATATCCTTCTCAACGCTTGATAAATCAAAGTTAATATACTAGTTGTAAAACAATTCATATTTAATATGGACAAAAGATTCAAAATTATATTCATTATATAAATAAATAAATAAATACGTGGAGCTTAGATGGCCTTTACCATTGCACACATCTTTTAGTAATATGTTTTAATAGAAATTAGTTTATTTAGTTTAATAAAATTTAGAAGCAAGGACAAAATAATGTAACAATCTATGATCCTGGAGTACAGCCTGAGTGGGCCTAATGGTTAAGAACATGTGTTTCCTCTTAAGAGGTCACAAGTTCAAATCCAGAGGGGGGTAGGGTATGTATACCTCTGTAGACTTTACCAGTCAAAATTGTTGGGTGGAGGGGGGTCCCTTGTCCCACAAACAAGGGGGTCTCGTACACCAATTTGGTGTGGCTTGGTCGTGACCTTAAAAAATAGATTAGTATTATTATTATTATTATTATTAAAAATAGAACTATCCTACGCATGGGGACTCAAAATCTCCTCCAATAATTAGGCCGAAGCATATGCATTGTTGCATGGATTGATATTGGCACTGGATAGGAATATAACCTCTCTCATCATTATAGGTGATTCAAATGTTATCATTCAATCGATGTGCAAAAAATCTTCTTCAACCGACTACAAAATTGCATCAATTTTGGTTTAGATTTCTCAATGGGTCACAAGATTTCATAAAATAAAGTTTTTCCAAGTCTTGAGGGAGAACAATGTTGGTGCCAACTCTCTTGCTAATGAAGCTACAAGGATGAAAATGAGAGTTTCAAGGGTTAATGATACATTAGCATATCAAACCAGACATTAAGCTCTTTAATTCAAATAATGGCAAGTATCTCCAATTTAACGAGCCACATGTCAAATATGAGACAACCCTTCTACTAAGGATTTTCCATAAACGCGATGAGACCCACACCCCCTTGAAACATGTTTAGATAGGTGAGGTCTTGCAATTTTGAATTGATGGTGGGTTTTAACTCTAGTCAAGGACAACTCATTAGGACAACTCATGAGTTTAGTAGATATTAGGACAACTCATGGGATTCCTCTCACCTCCATCATCAATTGTTGGGATTATGATGTAGTGACCTCTCAGTTTGTCATTTCTTCTATGTTGGTGAATCTGAAACCTTTGATTTCTCATCTACGGTATTTGGCTTTATATTTCTTCAAGCTTTGTATGTTTGGTGTTCTATTTTTAATGGTTTGCAGGTATTTTGGGCTCGAGCAACTTATCCCTATTGGAACATAGATTTTCTATGTGAATTTCACATTCCTAGTGCTCTGAATGCATGGGTTGAGCAATGTGGTTCTTGGATTTGCTATTGTATGGTTTTCACTAGTTTAACAAGGGATATTGTGTGTTCACCTTTGCACCTTTGTTTAAGTAGTTCATTCCAGGTCTCTATTTTCCTTAGGCACGTTGATATCAATCCAACAATTATGGATTATAGATCCCAACAAGAAATGAGAAGAGTCTTAAGGACTCGTGAGGAAATGATATAGGGCAATAAGTCTTCCATTTTTATTGTTACATCCAAGATGCATGAAAATGAACAGTAGGTGGTCTCCCAAATTGCTTCCATCATGGGCACCATGGTCCATTTAAAGCAACAAATTGCAAATCTTGAGGCAAAAAGTGCAAAGCTTAGAAATCTCCATTTGAGCATAGATTCTTATTCAAGGGCTTCCAACCTGAGAGTATCAACGAATTCTAGACAAGGAGAATTCAAAGAGGAGGATATAGTGTGTTTCTCTTTGAATACATGGAGACAGGGGGACAAGAAATATTGCCAACGAATATGGGCCTAGAAGAGGCCGCTAGTTGTCATGTTTTCCAATTAGACTATGTTTTTTAAAGTCATATTTATATTAGGTAGCTTTTATAGAATCTAAAGTAGCATTAAATATTAGGAAATTTTGCCAACAAACAAATGTAAGCTTTATATTTTGGCTTGGAACTGCTCTAATTGTCTAAATTTTGAAGACATTCAGTTGGATGTACTAGTGTTGTTTAGCTCCACTACAACCCTTTTTCATAACTCTTTACTCATGAACCGAAGGGAACGCAAGGGAACAAAAGCCCGTGGAGGCAAATTCTTTTGATTTGTCAGCTGGAACTTTCGAGCTAGGCAAAAACTTATATATAATTTCCCCAAATTTGGTTTAAAAAATAATAATAATATGTAAAAAAAATGTATAATTGAGAGGATTAAGAATATTAATAAAATAAAAATATGATGGGGTATCTAAAATAAATTAAAAAGATTATCTAATTTTGTTATTTAACTTTCTTGGGTTTGCTAGATCCATGGATTAAATCTCTATCGGCCTCTCGATATAATAAGGGACATTGTCAAAGAAGATATAAGCCTATGATAAGAAGGGAAGTTATTAATTTCACTTTGTTCTCAAATACATCCATTTGCCTCTATCAATTTTTTCAAAGACTTGATGTTTGTAGAGTGGGTGGTAATGCAAACAATGGCCATCCCAACAATCTCTTAAATAACATTCCAACCACAACATAATACATGCATTAGAAAAAAAAAAATGATAGTTTTTTTTATTTTGTAAGGATCTTTTTGTATTTGGTTTTACCAATAAAATTTGGTACCAAAAAATGGTTGTGTTTTAGTCATAAATGGATTGGGTATCGAAATACACCATTCAAATCATTGTCAAGCAAAACCTAGCTATTGAAAATAATAGAAAGCAATTGGCATACTTGCCAAAGAAATTTTCAAGTAGAGAGGTTTTGTTAAACACTTTGTGTGCATGCTCTTCTTTTTCAAATTTGCAAATGATTTGCAATAGGGTGGGTAGTATTTAACTTTATATAATATTGAAAATAATAAATGTTTGGAGGGAAGCATCTATGATTATAATGGTTAGGCAGCAATATTGGATTCACAATGCTTTGAGATGGTACCGATGATACTACCGATCCAACCAACCTATTAAATTATTATTTGTAGGTAATGGGAAAGGATTCCAACCAAATTATCTATGATAATTATTTGTAGGTGATAATTATCTATGATAGTAAGAAAATTTCAATCACGGATTTATTGATTTAAGGTTGTCTTCGAACACGTGGCAGGAATATATGAAATATTCTAGTCGATCTGTTTTAACAAACACTTTAATTCCATAATTTTCCATAATCGATTTAGCATGGAACCGATTCTTGTCTTGGCTATTCAATCTCAATATCGAACTGCTATGAACATTTTCCTCTTAAAATTAATGTTGTTGGATATTAACTCAACCATGAAAATAGAGTGATTTAGTGATTTTGGTTTAGACATTTCACCAAATACTTTGCAAATGGGGTAGCAAGCTAAGTGGGTTTGATTGTGGGGAAAACTCCACAGTTAAGCGCGCTTGAGCCAGAGGCGTCTTGGGATGGGTGACCACCTGGGAAGTCCTGGTTACCGGGTGCAAGCCCCGGAAGTGATGATTG
>ML787617.1:14343-33512 GCA_009831015.1 Picea engelmannii
AAGTCCTGGTTACCGGGTGCAAGCCCCGGAAGTGATGATTGATGCTATGCGATTCATTTCGTTGGCTTCAATCCCATTTCTTCACCCCTATGAGCATCACCCGATGCAATGAGTGCTAAGTGGACTATTCAAATCATGAGAATGATTGGTCAGTTGCGACTAATACTCATGAATATGGGTCATAGATTAATGACTTACACTACGCAGTTAATCCCGAAAATAATATCTAATTACAATGAAAACAATATATTTCAATGACTAAAAATATTTGTGTTTATTTGGTAAATTTGGGTAAATTTGTTGGCTACGTCATTAAGAATGCATGTCCAAGGAAAATGTTTGGCTTGGGTAATATCGTGGGATTTTTTTGTGAAAACCCCATACAATTTATCTACAAAACTTAACCTCAATCTACTACTGTATATTTTGAGTTCACAAATAGCAATCTGTACCTATAATGCCTAAATTCACAAATAGGGAATCTCAATTTACTAGAATATCCAACAAACTAATGATAACTCATTTATCATTAAAATTTCTAACTCAAATTTCAACCATTAATAATTTTATTCCATAATTGAAATCTATATCCATCATATTTGATTCTTAGCACATAAATTCACCATTTAAAGAGCTTCCAACAAACTAAATATATATCATTTTTACTTGGTAATTGTCGTTGTGGCTACCATGTTCAGAGTCATCCATGGTTTATGATTCCAAAGGGTTCCATTCAAAGTAACAATTTATTCACGCATAACCATTTCAAGCTACAATTATAAATGAAGAGAAATGAACAATATTCACTTCCTACCTAACAACACATTATATAACTAGTGTAAAACAATTACTTACAAGTAAGTCACCTTTTCAAATTGATTTTTGGCTTTCAACAAAGCCAATTTTTTCATATATTTTCCATATTAGTTTTCTTGTTTTTTACACATGTTGCCCATGTGTTTCATGGATAAAATACCAGTGAAATACATTTCCATCCAACAACATGTCAATGGCAATAGATATTTCATATCCAAATTGATATCTATTGTAGCAATTATTATTTTTATAATTAATAAAACCAATAAAATATTATTTAACATAAAATTTCAAAGAAATTACAAATATACCTTACCAGAAGTGTAACTCTACAATTTCAGAGTGTTTCAACCACCGACTTTTTGCCATTTCCAACTCTCATGATGCCAATTGATTTCCTCCCAACCATACTCAAGAAAAACTTCTTTCCCTAAAACCCTTGAGTCGTGTGGCTCATAACCAGTTATGGATGCATAATATATGTAGCATGGAATTTTTTTTACCATCCAACTTCCTTCCAGATCCCAACTACCATTCTATTTAGGTTATCCATGCTAACAGGATTTCTGTAACATTTCTTTACCTTTCAGGTGCCCCCTCACTCGCTATGTATTTCCATTTATTTATAGACCCTCAAGTGAGGCTATCCACCTCGTCCCCCTTCATGTAAATTGACCATTATTATTATTTATTTAATTCCTTACTATTCATCACCCCCTTTGAGGTCTCAATGCCTCCTTTTTTCTTAATTATCATTTTTTCCTTTAGTAAATAATTTAACTTTTTTATAATATAATATTAATATATTCAAGAGCCTCGTCAAAGTGGTTACTTTGAGCTCTCAACTAATTCATCCCTAAGGTCCCTTCGACTTATGTGGCTTAGTTCAAAATATGAAATGTATAGTTGCTAAGGAGTAGGGATTTATACCCATACTATGTGCCCCTCAATCATAACAATCCATATATTCTGTGAATATAGATAGGATGCCTCTATTAAGACTCCACGCCTCCATTAAGGATTCACTAGTTATGGCCTACACCCATCTATTGGCAAGTTGGCAAGGATTTTCCCCGCATCTTGCACATGCAATAATCACACATATATCATGTAGATCAATATCATATAAGAATAATCGAGGTGGAAGGAGCAAGCGGGGTACTCTAAGACCCTGGAGGAAATGTCGAGTTCACCTTCGCTTGGAGTATCGATGAGGCCTCTAATAATCAAGCTAAAGCCTATGTGCTCTTCCAAGGTTTATCTTTGGCCAATTATCAGGGTATCCATAATCTGACAGTGATAGGAGACTCAAAAATTACCATAAGGCATGCAATGATGAAAACTCTCCCAAGCAACATTCATCTCAAATCTATTTGTCTCATAATACAAAAGGAAATCCAAACATTCAACAAGATCGAGTTCCTTCATGTTCTCAGGATCAATAACAAGGAAGCAGATCACTATGCAATTCAGACCACTAGGCAACACTTTGGGTTTATTTCCATCAATAGGGTCCCCTGCTACTATCCAATCCCATGAATCTCAGTTTTGTTTTCATGTTAATGAAAATTGGGGGGTTTATCCATCATCGGGATCCCCTTGAATCATAACCTTGAATTAACATTAAATCGACACAGTACCACATCCTTGGCAGACATCAGGCCGACACACGAGTCTGGAGGAGAGCCACGTGATTTTCATACGCTGCCTCGATGTTTCCATAAATTGTCCAACACTGCACGGTTTTTCCCTCACTTCTCCTTCCACTTTCGAGAACTTGTGGGAGGGATGCTAGCATCGTGGAAGTAAATGTTGGTACTTGCAATCATGCTCGTAGGTGGTTTTCGAGTGTAGAGATATGTTCTTCCTTAACGTCACTCACTTGTGTGGGTTTCTATTTTAGGGAGAGCGTTCTCAACCATTATGGCATCCTCTCCTTGTTGGGAGATACTCTGGATGGCTACTCTGATGTTCTTTCCCTACTTTTTCAATTCTCCTTGGGGGCACCGAGACTCAAGGCGAAAGGCAATGTTGGATGTTGGATCAAGAAGTTGGATTCGATGGAGGAGGAATTAGGAGATTTGTGCACCAATGTCCAATCACTGCAAATTCAATTTAGTGGGCTCTTGTCCTAGGTATTAATGGTCCTCAAATTCTCCATGCAACAACGTCGAAGTATTCAACAACTTTAGGATGAATGTGATACTTTGCAGTCCCCCTCAAGCCATCCCACGGTTCATCTCCCCGGTGAAGCAACATCATCTCTAGTTAAGGATCTTCCATAGCTAGATTCAAATGTTCTTGCTCCAAGTTCTAGTAAATTGTCCTAAAGTAGTAAAGTTTTTTCTCCTTATATGTATAATCTATGACTTGTTTTTGCACTTGTGTCCTGGCGGTTTTCTTTAAAATCTATACAGTCTGACAATATGGACAATACCTTGTATCAAAACTCTATCTTTTAGCCGATGGGCAATTTTGATTCTGGGTTGAGAAGTTTGGAAGCTCACCCTTTGAGTATTGGAAACATTGTATCTTTCTAGCATGTTTACATGCTATTTTAAATTAATGAAATCTTCCCCCTTTTACTATTAAAAAAAATATCATATAAGCATCATAATAATCGATTTCTTAATATTACCAATTACCCTCCATGGATATTTATTTTTTGACTCCCAACTCGGAGTTCTCCCAAACAACCATATCCACCCGCGTCCCCCTTAGGTGACCAACATCCTGCACCACTAAGATCAATGCAATCATGTTAGAATACATGCATGTAGTTATGAAATATAATCAATATAATATCAATGAAGGTCAATTGGTTTCATTAAGCTTTCACAATATTTAATTCAACTTCCATAGCCTTCCTCTTCATTCAATCAACTCCACCCAAGAGTCTTGTAGGTCATGTCCACCTGCCACAACTCACACTTGTTCACAACATAAGTATTCATTTCATGATCCAAGCATATATCTATCATAATTTGTATGATAATCAACTCAAAAATTAAGAATATCAACTACATCTTGTCAATTGAGTACCTTCCACATGTCACATATAGAGAATATTCAGAAACATGGTCACTAAACTCTTCAATAATCCTTAGATTAACCTACTAATCCTTCTCAAAGTAGAGTTAAGCAAGGAGGGGCATTACATATACCAATATACATATTGGTATACATACTAGTTAGTAAACATACCGATATATATACCTAGTAAATATCCTATAAAATTAATCTTGTATAAAAATTGAATAGTTAAAATTAATCTTTTATGCATATGCATACCTACAAAATTTGCTAGCATTATACCTACATATATATTCTAGCATGTACTTGTGGTATATATGCCTAGTACACATACTAGTATATATACACATGCATGCCCTAGGTATATATACTAGCATGCAATTCTTTGTACTAGGTATATATATTGACATATATATTAGTATATATGTCAAGTATTTTATATACATATTGTTATATACTTTAGTTAGAATACTTAATAGAATATATACAAGTACATATAATGGTATATATACTAGTGTACATGGATATACTTAGTATTCCTAGTATAATACTTAGTATACATGTCACGATGTATATTAAAATACATGTTAATGTACATACCTAGTATATATACTAGTATATACATAATACCCACATAAACATTAATTTTGTACAATTAAATATATATATATATATATATGTTCTATGTTCCATATTATGGATAGTAGGAAGAAAAGAGGGCAACAAATTGAATACAAAAATAAGTTGAATAATGGGTTCAAGGATTCCAAAATATAGACATAGTTAATGGAAAAAAGTGTGTTGAACCTACCAAGTATTTTAAAGCTATTCATCTTTGATTAAAGCTCTTGTTATTTAAATAAATGTCATGTGTTCAAGTTTGAAATTCACTAGTTTGTTGGTGTATTTGATTTGGTTAGCATCAGAAAATTGATTGCAATGCCTATATTTGATGACATAGAATGTTACAATGAGTTGAATGTATCTTTCATTGCAACTTCTTCTATTGAATTATCAACCAACAATGAGGTACCCTCAATAATATTGTCATGAAATAACTGTCGATGATTGCAGCTTCATGAGACATTCTCCAGATCGCTCTCCTCTGGACTGAGTTGAGACATCTGTGAGAACGCCTATGTGATAGGCTAGTCGTACTCCTATGGACTGTGTTGAGACGACTTGTGTTGATATCTTGTTGTGCTCCTCTGGACTGAGTTGAGCTAACTTGAGATGGATCCCCAGTTCGTACTCATATGGACTTAGTTGAATTGATATGTTTGAGAGTGACATCCTTGTGGCTGAGCATAGGTGTACGTGTCCCTAGTGGCAAAGCACTAGTGGATTCGTGAGCTCCCTTGCTATATTGTCTAAGAGCAAGATTTATTGTAACCCTAATTTTGTATTGTGAAGGGTACAAATCGGCCCCAAGATGTAAAGATAATTAATATTGTGTAAAGATTAATTATATTATTGAGTTAACAAAGTCGACCCTATTGTGCCAATAGACACATCCATTTGATGTGCTAGGTCATGTATAAATAAGAGTAGATCCCCATTGTGGATGTCACTCACTCACCACTCATTGTAACATTCTCTTAAGCTATTTGTACGGTTGAAGTGCACACTCCTCTTATGTGCAACTTTTCTAGGTCATAGAAGCACCCTTTTGTGTGTTGGGGTTTATGGTGTGGGGGATCTTCTCTTGACTATATAGCAAAGGATTGTTGGGTTTTTCCCCTTGATTGAGAAGGGTTTTACCAAGATAACTTCTTGTGTTCTTGTGCATGGTTATTCTTCTTGTGATCTTGGTTACTGCAACTAGTGTGTAGCTGCATTGTTTATGGTTAAGTTCATGCTAAATTGAAAAGAAACCACATGCTTGAGCTAACCAATCAAAACTTCAACATGGTATCAGAGAAATGTTCCTGAAAGAAGGATTTTGCACAATAATTGACCCCCTTTTCAAGCCAGCTGTCACCTTCTAGTTGCAACTACAAAAACAACTCCTTCCATTTCTCTTGTCAAGCTAGTTTTAGCACCTTCCCCTTGAATGTTGGGCCTAATTTTTGCACAGGAAGGTACGAACTAGTTTTGCACACCTCCCGCAACTCTTAGATTTCAAATCAAAGAAATTTTGATTTTCGACCCTAGGGTTTCTGTAGAATTTCAGTTTTAGGGTTTCTGTAGAATTTCAGTTTTAGGGTTTCTGTAAAACATTGAAGCATTTTTTGCTGCTTGTCGGGGTTCCTTTGACTCTCCAGGGCTTCTTGTTGGTAGTCATAAGTCTAACGAACTTCCTCTTGAAGAAATGTTAGGGTTTCTAAGCCTAGCCGTTAGGATTTGTGAAGAAATATACAATCCATGAGGAACATAACTTTGGTGGAAGATAGGCTTGATGGATCAAGCAACTTTAGCTCTCGGAAGTCAAGATTACACATCACTCTAGAAGAGAGTGACCTATTGAGTTTGATAGAAAATACTCTACCAGAAACAACTATCGATGAAGAGAAGGCTAAATGGAAGACAAAAGACGTCAAAGCTAAAGCTAGGAAGATAATCATTTACTTAGTACAAGATCATTTCCTACCTCGCATTTCTACCCTGAAGACAACTTATCCATTGTATGATGCACTGAAGACGATGTTTGAGAGAAACAATGCTAACACAACTCTCACATTGAAACACCAACTTCAAAATCTTAAGATGACGAAAGCTGAAAACATTGCTACCTTCTTCATGAATATTTCAGAGATCAGAGATTAGTTAGGTGCCATTGGAGAAATGACCATAGACAGAGAGCTTGTCATGATTACTCTCAATTCTCTTCCAAGACATTGGGAACCTTTCATTCAAAGTATCAGTGGAAGAGCAGACTTACCTCAGTTTGATTGTCTATGGGCAAACTGCACTCAGGAAGAAACCAGACTTATAGCCAGAGGTGTGCAAGACTCCCATCATGATGACAATCAAACCCTTTCTTCTCATGCAAGGAAAGGCAACAAAAGAAATAGAATAAGTTTCAGCAAAGCATTCAAAGACAAGAAAACTTCAGCAGCTCCAGGTCATGAACATAGAAAAGGCATTTCAAAGATTCAATGTTTTAGATATGACAAGTATGGACACATTGCGAGAGATTGTCCTAGCAGGAAGAAATGAAGGCAACATGCATCCACTGCCGATGTTGATTCAGAACCATATGAGAGAGATGAAGACATAAAAGATAAAGAATTCTTCTTCATATCATCACTCTTAGGCACGGTCCCTACTGATAGTGATATTTGGTTGATTGACAATGGTGCTTCCAGACACATGATTGGATATAAAGAACATCTTACAGACCTTGTAGAGAAAGAGTCTCGTCTGCATGTTGTACTTAGTGATAATTCTAGATATATTGTGAAAGGAGTTGGAACTTCTTCTTTCCAGCTAGATTTTGACATAACTCTTCAATTAAGTGAGCTACTATATGTACTCGAGATGAAAAGGAACCTTGTCTCTATTTCTGCCTTAGAGGATAAAGGCTACAAGGTTACTTTCTCAGAAGGAAAATTTCATGCATGGCATAAGAAATCACACATGGATTGTGCCCGGGTGATTGGTGTTCGAGAAAACAGTTTGTACAGATTGACCGTCTGACCAATCTAGGCCTTGTTACATGATACTATCAGCTTGAGCGAGCTATGGCATAAGAGACTTGCTCATTTACATTATAGATACCTTCCCTCCCTAGGGAATATGGTGACAGGTCTCCCAAAGATACATATCCAACATGATGGTGTTTGAAGAGGATGTGCTCTTGGAAAGAATGTCAAGGGGTCCTTTTCGAGCAGTGACAATAGATCCAAGGGGATCTTGGACTTGATACATACAGATGTTTGTGGACCCATGATTGTTGCTTCCTTGAGCGGATATTTGTACTATGTGCTCTTCATTGATGATCACTCTCAGAAGACGTGGATTTACTTCTTGAAGACCAAGGATGGAGTCCTTGCGATATTTCAAGAGTTTAAAGCTCAGATTGAGAACCTGATCGAGAGGAAGATAAAGGTGTTGAGATAAGATAATGGAGGAGAGTACACCTCCAAGGATTTTAGTGATTTCTGTATTGAGGTAGGGATCAAGAGGGAGTACATCATTCCTTATAACCCTCAGTAGAATGGGGTTGCAGAGAGGAAGAACATATCCATTGTCGAGGCAACCAAAGCAATGATAAATGATCTGAATCTACCTATCATTCTGTGGGCAGAGGCATACATGACAGTTGTGTATGTTCAAAACAAGAGTCCTCATCATATTCTAAAGAACATGACTCTCGAAGAAGCTTTCATTGGAGTGAAGCCTGATGTTGGACACTTCAGGATATTTAGGTTTCCAGTATACATTCATGTGCCCAAGGAAAAGAGGACCAAGCTAGACCCTTCAGGCAGAAAGGGTACATTTGTGGGGTATAATGAATCTTAGAAGGCATACCAGATCTACATCCTTGGTCAGAGACAAATCAAAGTTAGAAGAGATGTCACCTTTGAGGAAGATATAGCCTTTCGAAGATCTAGAGAATCTCAGATGGAGATTGACAATGAGAAAGTACCTTCTCCCCCTTCAACAGTTCAGAGGGAGACAATTACTGATCCAGCTGATCCAGTAGATACTGTATCTCTAGTTGATGTTCACAGAGACATTACAGTAGGCCAAAAGAGGCCTGCATGGGCTCGACAGACTCTGCAGGAGGCAGAGGGACATTCAGCTCCTCGTGGTACATTCCAAAAGAGCAAGAGACCACATAGATTTTTGAGCTATGTTTCAGCTATGATCCACATCATTGATACTGAACCTTCTTGTCATGGAGAAGCAGTAGGTTAGCAGGTTTTGTAATATTCCATGACTGAAGAGTATTAGTCCATCATGAAGAATGATGTGTGGGATATTGTTCTAAGACCGAAAGGGAAGTTTGTAGTGACTTCCAAGTGGATCTATAAGATCGAACATGCAGTTGATGGAAGTGTCAAGAAGTACAAAGAGAGATTTGTGGCTAGAGGATTCTCTCAGGTGGAGGGAATAGATTATGAGGAGACATTTGCTCCCGTTACCCGATACACTTCCATCCGTACAATTATTTCCCTTGTTGCATCCATGGGTTGGAAACTACATCAGATGGATGTGAAGACAACCTTTCTCAATGGAGAGATTGAGAAAGAAGTTTACATCGATCAACCAGATGGATTCGTGATACATGAGAAGGAGTCTCATGTGTGCATGTTGAAGAAATTTCTATATGGACTAAAGCAAGCACCTCATGCATGGTATGTAAGATTGATGGATACTTGATGAGTTTGGGCTTCAACAAGAGTGTTGTTGATCCCAATCTACACTACAACATTGTTGGTGATGGGTGTCTGGTTTTGGTCCTATATGTTGATGACTTATTCCTCATTAGTTTAGAAATCCTTATTGATGAATGCAAGCATGCATTAGCTTTTGAATTCAAGATGAAGGACCTTGGTATGATGCACTACTTCTTGGGACTAGAGGTATGGCAGAGGACTGATGAGATTTTCCCGAGTCAAGGAAAATACACAGTTGATATATTGAAGAAATTTAGGATGATAGACTGCAAGTCCATGCCTACACCAATGTTGATGAATTTGAAGAAACTGAGTGAGTCTTCTTCCGATTCAGGCGAGATTGATCCACATCTTTACAGACAACTGATTGGATCATTGATGTATCTGGTTAATACTAGACCTGACATATGTTATGCAATGAGTATACTCAGTCAATTTATGAGTCAGCCGAGACAGACACACTAGATAGTAGGGAAGCTTGTGTTGAGATATCTACGAGGCACAATTGGTTATGTCCTGAGATATGCCTATGGTGTAGACATGATATTGTAGGGAGATGCCAATGCAGATTGGGTAGGGAGCGCAGTGGACCAGAAGAGCACCTTCGGTGGTTGTTTTACTTTGGGATCTGCCATGGTTTCCTAGTGCAGTAGGAAACGAACTTCTGTGGCTTTGAGTAGCGCAGAAGCAAAGTACATTGCATTATGTGTGGTAGTCCACAAAGTAGTGTGGCTTCGCAAGATCCTTGCAAACTTATTTGGACATGAGATGGATTCCACCGTTATCCATTGTGATAACCAGAGCTGTGTGAAGCTCTCATAGAATTCAGTGTTTCATGATAAATCGAAAAACATTGAGATCAAATACCATTACATTAGAGATATGGTGCAAAGGAAAGCAGTACACATGCAATACCTTTCTACACACGAGCAAGTTGCAGATGTCTACACAAAACCGCTTGCCAGGATGAAGTTCGAGTACTTCTGTGAGAGACTTGGCCTAGTGGAGAATGCCTCCCTAGCTGAGAGGGAGTGTTGATGATTGCAACTTCATGAGACATTCTCTAGATCCCTCTCCTCTTCACTGAGTTGAGACATTTGTGAGAACGCCTATGTGATAGGCTAGGCATACTCCTTTGGACTGAGTTGAGACGACTTGTGTTGATATCTCGTTGTGCTCCTCTGAACTGAGTTGAGCTAACTTGAGATGGATCTCTAGTTCATACTCCCATGGAGTTATTTGAGTTGATCTGTTTGAGAGTGACGTTCTTGTGGTTGAGCACAGGTGGACGTGTCCCTAGTGGCAGAGCACTAGTGGATGTGTGAGATCCCTTGCTATATTGTCTAAGAGTAAGATTTATTGTAACCCTAATTTTGTATTGTGAAGGGTATAAGTCAGCCCCACCATGTAAATATAACTAGTATTGTGTAAATATTAATTATATTATTGAGTTGAAGAAGTCGACCCTATTGGGCCAATAGACACATCCATTTGATGTGCTAGGTTATGCATAAATAAGAGTAGATCCCCATTATGGATCTCACTCACTCACCACTCATTGTAAAATTCTCTTAAACTACTTGTATGACTGAAGTGCATACTCCTCTTATGTGCAACTTTTCTAGGTAATAGAAGCACCCTCTTGTGTGCTAGGGTTTATGGTGTGGGGGATCTTCTCTTGACTATATAGCAAAGGATTGTTGGGTTTTTTTCCCTTGATTGAGACGGGTTTTCCCAGGATAACTTCTTGTGTTCTTGTGCATGGTTATTCTTCTTATGATCTTGGTTAATGCAACTAGTGTGTAGTTGCATTGTTTATGGTTAAGTTCATGCTAAATTGAAAAGAAACCCCATGCTTGAGCTAACCAATAAAAAATTTAACAATAACAAAGACTGATAACTTTGAATAGATTGAGATGTGGTTCCCTCAATAGTAACAATAATGACTAACCACACCCCCATTTCCCATGCTTGAAGGAGGATGCATGCTTTGGAGTTATGTAGAGAGAGTTATAATATAAGGTTTGGTTCCTGCAACCTATCTCGCCTAGGTTTACCAGTGAGACATGTATCAGAAGCATAAGTCAAGATCGTAGTAGAGAGGGATCATGTAAAAACCTCTTTTGAAAAATGGGCCAAACCTAGTCCTGAGGTAGTTCACCCTGCTCTTGCCTCTCTTGCAAAACTTCCCAAGTCTATGACTCCCCAAAAATCACTTGTACAATCACTTGTATGAACATAGGTACCGAGGGATGAGGGAGCCCATGTGAAATGTGAGCATGTGTTTTAATATCCAGTTATTCAAATGTCACGTTGTCGAAGTTTAGGGATCGGTTAACTGGATCAATTGAGTCAAGTTGAATGGAATTTGTTGCTATTGGTACTCTATTTGGCTCAAACGCCTGAAAATAGTTAGACTTTTGCCTTAGGGTGAATTTTATACCTTGTTTCATTTAAATCAAACTATAATATTGAGATTGAAATACCTCTATTGTATGGAATATAATGTTGTACTAGATTCAACCCATACTCCACATTTCTTTTTATTCAAGAAAAAATATCCACTTTATCATCCACACTTTTCTTCTTTGTGAGAACTCGTCCAAAACTTTGAAATGGTGTTTTCTCATAATTTTATTGTCCATGATGTTGCTTAATTGTCATTATAGATGAATCTTCCACAAACAAGGTGCCACCGTTGACAATATTATCCTAAAATAATGGAAGTTGACAACATCAAATATTACAAGGTTCATTGCAAAAAGTAGATTCCTCACTTGTGACAACAATCAGGAAAATATTTTCACTGTGACATTAGATCCACTTAAAAAAAGAGTTGTACCAAAAATTAATTAAAATAGCTATATTTGATGGCATAAAATGTCACAATGGGATGAATGCATCTTTAAGTGCTACTTCCTTTGAATTACCGACCAAAAATTAGCTCACCTAGAGAAAATTATCACGAAATAACTGAATAGACTGAGATGTGGATCTCTCAACTATAACAATATTGAATAAAATAGTTAGATTATTGCATTGGGGCCAAAATATACCTTATTTCATGTAAGTAAAAATATGATATCAAATTGAAATAAATACCTCTATTGTATGGAATATAAAGTTGCACTAGGCCCAACCTATGATCCATATTTCTTTATTTTCTAGAAGAAATCTCCATTTGCTCATTCATGCTTTTTCTGAACTCATCTAACCCTTTAAAATCGTGTTTTTATCTTTTCTTGAATATAACTCTTGACCACATTGTCTTTTTTAATGAGTGGGCTCAAAAAATACATTGTCTCGTAGTAGCGATCTTAGATGGACTTATAGTACTGATAAACATTTTATTGTACTCTTGACAAGTGATGTCAACCAGGTTGTTGAGTACATGTGCCTAGTCCAAACTTATCGGTGTTATGTATAATAAACACCTCAATTTTTGATGAGTTGATGAAATAATAAATTCCATTTCATCAGCCTTAGACATGGCATTATCTGGTATTTCAGTTTTCAAATCAACATGGTATGAGAAATTATCCACAACATTAATGTTTCTTTCATTATGACAATTAACATTAGGACTAGAATGCAAGAATGGACTAATATTTTCTTGGATATTTGGACTCGATACTATCATTTCATTCAAATAAGTTAAAAATCTATGCTTCTCAATAATAACACTAGAAACATTTGATAATGCATGATCACCCAAAACATGTTTCCCTACTAACACAATAACTTTTAAGACATATTTACAAACATTTCCATTTAGTGCTTAATCACAACTATAGAAGAATAATGTGTCCTTGTATATACAACATTATACTAGGTATCTCAAGTATTCTTATTTTGGCTATGAACTTGGTATCCATTGTCATTTATTTGAATGCACACAATCTTCATCTGTAATTTGGTTTCCTTTAAACTCACATGCAATTAGTTGTTCCTGGGATTTCCTAAGCTATATAACACCAACTTCTTTTGAACATTGGATATGAATGTAATAAGGTTCATTTTAAAAAAAAAACACATGAATTAACCAATGAACCATTTATGGCATACATCATTCTTCTCACAAAGGTACCTTTGTTTTAAATACCCGAGGTAAGATTCAATTTCATTATTTCTATCTTGATTGGAATGTAGAAATTCTTTATAAGCTTTCGCCCACATAACTGGAAAAAAGGGGGGTTACTGAGAAAACAATAACTAAAATAATTCCATCATATAATATAATTAATACATAGGGGTGGCATGTGTGGAGAGGATCATTTATGATCTCGAAGGACACAAGGAATTGTATTACACTTAGAGCCTTGGATTTTTCACTAACAATCGCGCAAAGGCTTACATTCTCCTAAAAGGATTGAAATTGGCATTGTCTCATCAAATTTCCTCCGTCATTCTGATAGGATATTCTTTAGTCATTATTCAATAAATGCATAAATATTCTAGGCCAAACAATCACAAATTCACCTCAATCTTGTTCAAAATAGCGCATGAGGTGGTAAGGTTCCAATATANNNNAAAATGCATAATCAAGCCAATTGGTTAATGAAGCTATTAGATGGAAAATTAGAGCACTAAGGATTAATGGCTCATCGTTTTATCAAGCTATATGTTAGGTCATTAGATCATTTATCAACAAGTACACCAAATTTATGAAGCCAAATGTTTACCACAAGGTAGCTTATATACCCAATCATTTCCATTAACACGATGAGACCCTCTCCTCTCTCACACATGTCCAAACTACTAGGTAATTATGTAATTGAATGCATCAGAGTCTTATGTCTCGTTGAAGGTGGGATAATGTCATTCTGCTAGGGAGATTTCAGGGGGGTTCATCAGCCTTCAGTAGTGGAGCTTTGCACCTACATATTAGTCATCCTAGAAAGTAGTTCTATTCTCAAGTTGGAACTTGCATCTCTCTCCTTTGCTATGTTTTATGGTCTCTTGTTTGAGTTTATGCTGAACTTTTTTGCTCTTCCCTCAATCTTTGGTTTTAAGTTTTTATGGGGTGATTTATGGCTTCTTGGAATTTCATCAAATATAGTCTACTCCTAGAATATAAGTTTTCATTCTAGCTATGTTGGTTTCTAGGTTGGGGGCCTTGAATTTTCAGAGAAATTTCATGGTCTATCTCAGCTCACCTATTGAGTGCACTTTGTATTCTCTTATCAGAGTCTATGTGCTCCCATAGAAAAAAACATGGGTTTTAAGGAGAAACAGGAGATGAAACAATTTTTACACATGAGAAGTTTATTAATGATAACAGGTCCAATGTTTGCACAATTTCAATGAAGGTTCGGGATAATGAGAAATACGTAATCACTAAGGTAACATCTATCATGGTGCTTTTGGCTCAAATAAAACAATAGGTAATTAATACGGAGAATGAATGTGCCATGTCAAGGAACACTCAATTGAGCAAGAATGAAAATTTAGGTGACTCATCTGAAGGGATTCCCTTCAAATGCAGACAATGTCACAAACATGTTCATCTGGGAAAAAATACTCTCTTAGATTTATAAGTTGAAAAAGACCCAACCCATCCTTCTTTGAAGAACAATCCCTTTAAAGACTTTGAGAATACTTCACCAGAAGGAAATTTAGCACCTAATACCTCAATAAAGGAGATCAATGTGATGTTGTAGAAGCCCCTCTAAGGAAACCCTCAATAGTGATACCTCACGACCATTTCAGGAAACCAATTTTCACCTCCTCCCCCTCATTTCAAAATTCATTTAGCCATTTTATTTACGAGTCCAGGGATGTAGAACTAGAGAACCCTTAAGTGGATAGACCTAGAGATTTTTTATCCAATCTTTCTAGTATCACAATCCCTTAGTCCTCTCCTCTCATACCATTAGATGGCTTAGGAGAGGCCATGCATTGTGAACCAAACCCTCCATATCTCCCTTCTTCCCCCTCTAGAAGACTCTAGAGCTAGAAACCCTAAGTGATTCCCACTATTTTGAGACTACAAAATACAAACTCAAACTTAGAAATAGGGGACATGGTTTTTTTGAAGGAGGAATTGAGGGAGGTCTGGGACACTTAGAAGAAAAAAACATAAATTTTGAACAAAGAGGTAGGAAATCCTTCCTCTACATAGCTTAGAAATAATCTAATTCCAAAGTCAGAAGTGGACGATAATAATCCTTGTTCAAGACCCTTAGAGTAACCATGCCTAAGGAGTGTTCCAAATTATTTTTTAACCTTGAATTGCAGAGGATTGGCCAATTCCTTCAAGAAATTGGGCCTAAAAAGGTTAATAGAGATTCATAACCCTTCTGTAATTTTTCTACAAGAACTTATGAGACCACGATAAAGGGTTGGGAATTTAGATTTATTGATGCCATAAGATATTTTGGGGGGATTTTCATGCAGTGAAAGATAAGACTTTTCTCTATTTCTAACTCTTGGTATTTTTCATTATGGCTAGGTACTTCTCTCCTTTCACTGAAATTGGGGAAATAATTCATCTATATAAATATCTACGTCCCTGACTATGAAAGAATGGAATACTAAGAACACTTATTCAATGGTCCTTGGCTCCATAAAGGGTTGTTGGTGCTCGAAAGAGACCTACATTTCTCACTTAGTTCCTCGGAGATATGGGGCCTAGTAGCCCAAGTGGATAGTTTATTTGATTTCTTCATAATAAATTTGGAAAGGGTAGGGTTCTTGGACATAGATATTTCCAAACTCACCCCAACTTGGACCAATAGTAGGAATGGTGAGGCAAGAATAGTAAAGCGATTGGATCATTTTTTGGTTTCATAGGATTTTGTAGAATAATCTCTCATAATATATTAATGGGTATCCACTGGAGGAGACACCAACCACATTTCTGGTGATATTAGAGGTGTCCCCTACTCAAGGAAATCCACCAAGCGCTTTCAACTTGAACCCTTAGTGGCTTAAGGAGAAGGACTTCATCCAAAAACTCAAGGATTCCTGGACACCTTTCGATGCTAATCTGAATGAATCAACATCTATAAAATTCCACCAAAACATGAAAAAGGTCAAGCATATGACAATTCAAGTGTCAATGGATAAAAAGGAAAATGGCAACAAAACCTTAAGAGAATTGGAAGAGGTTCCAACCTCCAATCTTTCAAGGGAGGGTTTTTTTATTTTTTTTACTAAAACTCAAAATTCTAAGATAAGCCAAATTGAAAACAAGAGAAGGAAAATTCTATTAGATAGAGAGAAAGAGTGGCATTTAATGAGCAGGGGAATATGGATTTAGGTAGGATACAATAACACAAAATTATTCCATAGATTCACCAACTGTAGAAAAAACAATAACATTTTCCCGAAGATTACAAAAGAAGATGATTCATGGGCCACACATTTTCCTGATATTGTTGATGATGGAGTAAATTACTTTCAAACTCTATTCAAAGATAAATCTTGAGCTACCATACTAAATGTTATAATTCACCTATCTAGCTTCTTTCCTATATTTTTTGAGCTAGAGGATAATCAAACCCTCGTGGCGGAGGTGGGGAAAGAAGAGCTTCTTAGAACTCTTCACAATTTATAGAAGGGGAAAATTCCCATTCTAGATGGCCTCCCTTTTTAATTCTTCCTCATTTTCTATGATTTTATTGAAAATGACCTCATAAGAGTGGTGGAGGACTTGAGACCCTTGGGAAAAACACTGATAGATTTCAACACCACCTTCATAGAATTCATCCCTAAGATTGATAATCCATCTTGCTATGAAATTTTTTGACCTATCTCTATGTGAAATAACATATATAAGATAATATCAAAAATCATCTCAAGAAGATTGAAGGAAATTCTCTCTCCGCAGATCTCCCATGAGCAGTTTAGTTTCCCGGAAGGGAGACAGATCCATGAGGATGTAGGGGTAGCTCAATAAAGTCCACACTTGATAATAAATAAGAATATAGAGGTGATTACAGTCAAAGTGGACATCTCCAAATATCTTGACAGAGTAAGTTGGTTATTCTTATGTCTTATCCTCATTCATATGGGATTTAGCTATTAGTTTGTATCGTGGGTAATGGGATACATTGGATCAATTTCCTTTGTTGTACTAATCAATGGAGAAGCCTCGCCATTTTTAAGGCCTGAAAGAGGAATCAGGTAGGGATGTCCACTTTCCCTACTCCTTTTTCTTCTAGTAACAGAAGGGCTCATGAGATCTCTCAGGGTCACCTCAACAAGTGGCATCTTTAAAGGTATTCTAGTAGGAAATGTTGTCATATTTGTCACTTACATTTTGTTGATGGCATTCTTATTTTCTATGCTGGATCCAAAAGAATGGTAAACAAACTCAAAGAGATCATGGATCTCTTTTATGTAGCCACTGGCATAAATATAAACTTGACCAAATCGATGATATCCTATTAGGGGCTCTCAGAGGCAGAGAAACTATATATATCTCATCTCTTCTTCTTTCTTGTAATAGACTTTGACACATGTTTCAAATATTTAGGTTTTCATTTAAAGGCTAACCTTTGACTTAAGGGTGAGTAACAATGACTTATTGCTAAGATTGAAAAAAAAAAGGATTAACACTTGGTGTAACAGATAGCTTTCCCATGGTGGAAGGCTAGTCCTAGTTAAATCTTGTTGGACACATCGACTACACTGAGAGAGGGGGGGAGGTGAATAGTGTAGGGCTCCTTTTTCGAAAAATCCTTAGTTACCAATCACCATTAAATCATTACTCATTGTTGTCATTTATAACCAGTTAAATGTCAACACACATCAACAACATATATCAACAATATATTATCAAATAATCATCACCACAAGGAACACAAAGAACACAAGATGTATGTACAATTTTATTTTTATTACGGACTACAATCCTTGGGGTTTTTCAGCAACAATTGAATAGAGTACAACTCTAGAAGAGCACCGGATCTATAATGCAAGACTCAACTTACACCCTCAGCACCAACTAAGTTGAGGCAACAATCCTCGACAGATATCAATCTGTACCATAAACAAGTGCATCAACCATGCATAAACCTGTGACAAACAACCTGTAATCAACTTGTACCGTAAACAAGTGCATCCAACCATGTACCAAGTATATAACAATCATGTGTCAACTACTCATCAACAATGACTCATCAATGTACCATGGATTTTATTATTATTATTGATAGAATTAGTAACTAGACGGGTACGTAGCTAAAAGCGAGAATGAAGAGAGGCGGAAAGCCAACGCGGCGAGAGCCTAAACCCTAGCCGCCCCTGATCTGGATCTCGTCTGTAGGAGGCCGATTCTGGCTAGAGCAGCCGATCAGAGCGTCCCCCCATCGATTTGCATGACAGAGCGTTCGATTTACAGCGGACAGAACACGATTAGCACGCGGTTTTGAGCAGAGGACGCGCCTCTGCATTTTTTCTTGTTTTTAGGTGGCCGTTGCCGCTCCAATGGCTCCAAATCCGACCGCCGAAATGGACGAAGATAATCTGGAAGCATTCAAAGAATTAGTCCGTGCGGAAAGACCTAAATCCAAGCCGTCTATCTCATCTAAATTTGTCAAGAAGATGGAGGAGATCCCTTCGGTGGAGCTATCTCCAGAGGAGCCCTGCAAGCTTGCCCTCCTGCTCGCAGAAAATGCCCTCATCGGTAAGTTTACGGGGTTATGGCCCAGTCCCAAAATGGTGGAGGCATGGATGGATGATCGTTGGAAGTCACTGCTACAGGGAGAAGTCTCTTTATGTGCAGTAGGCAGGGGCTTTTTTGTCTTCAGTTTCACGAGGACAGCGGATCGAGATCTAGTTTTCAGATCTGGACCCTATTTCATGGGGGCAAGAGGGATGTTCTTATCCCCATGGACACTTGACTTCAATCCTGGAGCCGAAATCACCGCAGCCCCTGTATGGGTTAGACTGCCTCATCTTCCCTTGCATCTTTGGGGGAGAAAATCTCTGGAGGACATTGGAAACAAGCTTGGGCGTTTCTTGGACAGT